>PVIA01010592.1:0-50643 GCA_004024845.1 Tonatia bakeri
CTCTTATCGTAGCCTGCATTTGTTCATCTAATTTATGTCCAAAGTCAACCAATTCTGTGAGCTTCCTGATCAACAGTGCTTTGAACTGTGCATCTGGTAATTCGGCAATTTCTTGGTCACTTAAAAAAATTGGTTCTGGGGCTTTCAAATATGTTTGAGCCATCTTTTTAATTTTCCTTTGGATTGGATGCGGCTGTTTCGTAAGGGCAGCGGAGCCTTAGGTGTTCACGGGGCGGGGCACCCCAGTCGCTGGGTTGTGACGTTGTATGTGGGGGCGGGCTCTGAGAGGGAACAATGGCGCCTGCTCCGCTCTCTCTAGGACTTCCGTTCCCTCCACTGCCTCCCACAAGCAAACTGGGCCCTTGCTGTGCTGACTCCCGGGCGGTGGGCTGGTGTACTTTCTCGGACTCTGTGGGCTTCCCTGAGAAGTCTCCTGTGAGGCTGGGAGAGTCTCCCGGCCTCAGTTCCCAGACGGGGCTCTTAAGCTTTGAAACGCGGTGGCGCTGCCCGTTTTCACTTAGTTTGTGCGCAAACCTGTGGCTGCGGACAGTTAGCTGCCTTGCGACCCTCACTGGGTCTGCTAGTCGCCTCCGCACTTCCGCGCCCAGCGTCCACCACCGGTCCGTCCGCTGCCATCTGTACCCTGCGCTCCCGCGCCTGCCAGCCAGCGCCTCTTCCCACCGGGACCCCTCGACCCCACTTCGCAGGCCTCCCGACTCCGCCGCTCCTTACCGGTCTGGATGTACTGGAGCCCGACTTCTGTTCAATTAATTTCTCTCTGTTCTGGTTGTTAATTGTTTCTCAATCTTTGTTGTCTTCAGTCTTGGTTGTGCGAGGAAGCACAGTGCGACTGCCTATGCCTCCATCTTGGCCGGAACTCCCTCTAGAAGCTTTTATATAACTCAGAAAGTGGGTTAGTTTAGAGCTGATTTAGGAGATCAAGAGGACTCTACATGAACTGGGTTGAGGGGTACATTTTCCAAGTCTTCTCTAATTAGAAAACTTGTTCAGAAATTATAAATTCCCCTGTTTTTTTTTTTTTTTGTGAGTCTTGGAAGAGGGTGTTCCTGTATAAACTATCAAGTACTTGGCTTCTTCTTTCAAAATACTGTGATAAGAGCTAAATGAGTTATGGAAACAGTCAACCAGGAAGTTGATCTACTTACAATCTGAGAGTCAATTGAATTCAATTTAGCAAATATCCTTTGAGGATGTACTATTGTGGTAGGGAGCCATGGTGATAAGCATGCATTTTGTAAGTGAAATTGAAACATTAGTCCCATGGTTGTGCAGTCTTTGGATCATTTCATATGTTTATAGGCTATAACTTGTTCTTCACTGGGCTGTCCACAGTGTTTAAGATGAATTACATTTCCCATTTCCTTTTCTTCATTAAATGGGCTTATTTTTTGCTGCACAAAGGATTGCGTTCCTATTCTTATGTTCTCAGTGATTTTGGGTAAGTCATATAAACTCTGTGTAGTTTATTTTTGGGTCTGATAAATTGGGTCATACATTTGTCATCAAGAGTAAATGAGAAAATGCATGTGAAATTGCATGCAGTAAATACTGCTTAATAACATTAAATATAAAATTTTGCTAATGAAATAATATTAATAAAAGGCATGTAACGCAATGAACTTAGGCAAGTTTATAATCTCTTTGTGTTCCAGTATCCTTATTTGTAAAATAGGAATAATAATTGTAATACTATCTGCTTAACAAGGCTGTTGTGATGATTAAATGAGTTAATATATGTAAAGCACTTTAAAACACTTACTACAGGTTCTGAGTTAAGATGGTGATATAAGAGGAACTTGAACTCATTTCCTCCCACAAAAACAGCTACATATAGAACAACTTCCTCTGAAAAAAAAAAAACCCTAAAAACTGGCCAATCAATTCCTATGTATCAGGTGAACAAGATAAGGCCCACATTGAAGCCAGTAGGGGAAACTGGAACACAATCTCACCATAAACCATACTCCTGGTGTGGCGACCCACAGTCAGGACAGAATTCAAAATGCAGATCTTCTCCCTAGGGAGAAGACTTGCACCTGAGGGATGTGCTAAAAAATATCTTAGTTTTGAAAACCAACAAGACTCACATCCATGAGATCAACAAGCCTATAACAATCTGAGAAGTGGCTCTTAAAGGGGTCACACACTCAGACTCACCCACTCCAGGGCCCAGCATGGAAATGGCCAATCCATAGGCACCCGGACTTTGTGTGGGAGTGACTCATTTGCTTGTCTTGGAACATTGGCCTAAGGAGCAGACATCTGATTTAACACACCTTTGTGGACCTGTTGGGATGCTCCTCGAGACAGAGACTGGGTGGTGCTATTTTTGTGCTCTCCCTCTACCTTGCTCCAGATAGTGAGTACCATTGTTTTTAAATTCTAGGTTTTCGTGTTGTTTTTTTTCACCCCAGCTGTCACCATCTCTATAGTGTATGGAGGTTTCTCAATAAACTAAAAATAGAACTACCACATGATCTAGCAACTTTGTTTCTGGGTATTTATACAAAGAAAATAAAAATGCTAGTTCAAAAAGATATCTGCACCTTCATGGTCACTGCAGCATTATTTACAATAGTCAAGACATGGAGAAAGCCTAAATGTCCACCAATAGAAGAGCTAATAAAGAAACTGTGGTATACATATATACAATGGAATATTATCAAGCCATAAAAAGAGGGAAATCCTGCCAGTTGCCTCAACATGAATGGATCTTGAAGGCATTATGCTAAGTGAAATAAGCCAGACAGAAAAAGACAAATACCTATGATCTCACTTATATGTGGAATCTAAAAAACAAAAAACAAAAAACTGAGCTCATTAATACAGAGAACAGATTGGTAGTTGCCAGGGGTTGGGGAGCAGGCAAAATGGGTAGAGGTAGTCAAAGGTACAAATTTCTAGTTACAAATGAAACAAATCTTGGGGAGATAATGTAAAGCACAGTGACTATAGTTAATAATACAGTATGACATGTTTGCAACTTGCTAAGAGAGTAAATCTTAAAAGTTATTGTAAGAAAAATATTTTTCATAAGTATTTATGGTGATGAATGTTAATGAGACTATTGTGATCATTTTGCAATATATACAAGTTTTGAATCATTATGTTTTACATCTGAAACTAATATAATGCTATGTGTCAATCATACTCAATTTAAAAAAACAGTTATTAACCTTCAGTGATTGTTTTTGTTTTTACTATTGTTACTACAAATGTTCCCTTCCATATATCAATTTTTTCTCTGGTAAGAAATTTCAAAATATCAGTTTAAAGGATAATTGATCTACTATCTATGTCACTTGAACATGTGTTCATCTGTCCATGCTTTCTATTTTCCCAATCCAGTTGAAGAGAGTATAGACTTGCATTGTCCAAATAAATAGTCACTAGCTACATGCAGATAATGAACATTTGAAAGATGGCTAATTTAAATTGAGATCTGCTACAGTACAAATTGCACAGGGGATTTAAAGTATAGTATAAGAATGAAAAATGTAAAAATATCTCAATTAACTTTATTTTTATATTTATTTATTTTTTAATCTTCATTGTATTTTTTCTATTACCATTTAGTCCCCTTATACTCCCCTACCCCAAGCAATCACCACACTGTTATCCATGTCCATGAATCCTTTTTCCTTTCTGCTCAATCCCTCTACCCCCTAATTTTAAATGCATTAGCTATTGAGATGTTAATATTTGGGATGTATTAGGTTAGATAAATTGTATTATTGAAATTATTTTCACCTGATATTTTGCCTTTTTATTTTATTTATTTATTTTTAGAGGGGGGGAAGGAAGGGAGAAAGAGAGGGAGAGAAACATCAATGTGTGTTTGCCTCTCACATGCCCCCTACCGGGAACCTGGCCCACAACCCAGGCAAGCGCCCTGACTGGTATTGAACTGGTAACCCTTTGGTTCACAGGCCAACACTCAGCCCACTGAACCACACCAGCCAGAGCTGTATTTCCACTTTTTGCCTAGCCTCAGAAATTACAGAGCATTGTTTCAGCTGCATTCTTTTTATTAGACATTGTTAACTAAGGCCACTCAATATTCAAAAGGGAGTGAGGTAAGGTAGGAATTAGACTTCACCTATTGAAGAAAAGATGTCAAAGAATTTTCAGGTATGTTTTAAAACCACACACTCAGCTTAAGCTGTTTACCTGCCCCTTGCTATACTTATTGCTTTCCTTACTAGCTTTTTTTAAAAAAGATGCAAATAGAATTTTTTTCTTTTTAATGGTAGTTTAATATTCCACAATATAGGTGCTCCATAATTTTTTTCTCTCTTTTTTTTAATTGTTGTTCAAGGACAATTGTCTCCATTTTCCCCCTATGGTGCCTACCCACCCTAGCCATCACTTAACCACCTTCAATCTTAGCCCTCTTTGGCTTTGTCCATGTGTCCTTTATACATGTTCTTTGGTGACCTTTGTACCTTTTCCTCCCATTATCCTCTCCCACCTCCCTTCTGGTTACTGTCAGTAAATAAGTCAAAAAACTATGGTACACAAATGAAAACTATTTACACAATGGAATACTGCACAGCAGAAAGAAAGAAAGAGGTCCTTCCCTTTGAAACAGCATGGATGATAGAACAGGAGAGCATTATGCTAAGTGAAATAAGCCAGGTGGTAAGGGACAAATACCATATGATCTCACCTATAAGTGGAACATAATCAACAAAACAAACAAGCAAGCAAAATATCACCAGAGACATGGAAATAAAGAACAAACTGACAGTAATCCTTACTAGCATTTTACATGCAATGGGGTACCTACTTCAGAGCCTATATCCTTCATAACTAAATCACCACACAGCATACAACATAACTACCTAAAACTATATATCTTTTGTCATTTTGCTTTATCCTAAGACAACATTGTTGAATTCTGTCTCAAATTCTTTGTGCTTCTAGGGATAACAAGTTGTGACAAGACTAATAAGAGCTTTCACTCTGTGTTGCTGTTGGTAGGGCTTCAGGAGGGCTAAAACCTTCTCTGGATATGTTGGTTTCTGGAATCAATTCAGGTTTCTGGGAGTTTGTCATTATTCCACTGTTTTCAGTTTTTTTTACAGTATATTTTATTGATTATGCAATTATAGTTTTCCCAAAATTTCCCCCTTTATCTTACCTCTGCCCTGCACCCCCAACCCTCCAGCATTCCCCACCCCTTAGTTCATGTCCATGGGTTGTACATATGAGTTCTTTGAGTCCTGTTTCCTACATCATTTTTTAATCTCTCCCAGTGTATTTTATGTTTACCAATTATGCTTCTTCTTTCCTGTATCATTTTCCCCCTATTCCTCCCTTCTCCCTCCCCATT
Source organism: Tonatia bakeri (assembly GCA_004024845.1). NCBI lineage: Eukaryota > Metazoa > Chordata > Mammalia > Chiroptera > Phyllostomidae > Tonatia > Tonatia bakeri. The sequence continues at coordinate 5,357 of PVIA01010592.1, forward strand.
GAAATCCCTCCATGTCATGTCTATTTCTCTGATTCTGTTCCTGTTTTAGGTGTTTGCTTAGTTTTTTTTGTTTTCATTGTTCTTTTTTTTTAGGTTCATTTGTTGATAGTTGTGAGTTTGTTGTCATTTTATTGGTAATATTTTTGATCTTCTTTTTCTTAGACAAGTTCTTTTAACATTTCATATAATAAGGGCTTGGTGAAGATGAACCCCTTTAATTTGACCTTATCTGAGAAGCACTTTATCTGCCCTTCCATTCTAAATGAAAGCTTTGCTGGATAGAGCAATCTTGAATGTAAGTCCTTGCCTTTCATGACTTGGAATACTTCTTTCCAGTCCCTTCTTGCCTGCAAGATTTCTTTTGAGAAATCAACTGATCATCTTATGGGAACTCCTTTGTTAGTAACTGTCTCCTTTTCTCTTGCTGCTTTTAAGATGGTCTCCTTATCTTTAATCTTGGGTAACTTAATGGTGATATGCCTTGGCATGTTCGTCTTTGGGTCCAACTTCTTTGGGAATCTCTGGGCTTCCTGGACTTTCTGGAAGTCTATTTCTTTTGCCAGATTGGGGAAGTTTTCCTTCATTATTTGTTCAAATAAGTTTTCAATTTCTCGCTGTTGTTCTTCTCCTTCTGGCACCCTTATAATTCGGATATTGGAATGTTTCCAGTTGTCCCAGTGGTTCCTAAGTCTCTCTCCATTTTTTTAAAATTCTTCTTTCTTCATCCTGCTCCAGTTGGATGTTAATCTTTTCCTTTTGCTCCAAATCATTGCTTTGAGTCCTGGTTTCCTTCCTGACACTGTTGGCTCCCTAAATATTTTGTTTTATTTAATTTTGGGTATCTTTCATTTGTTCTTTCATTTTTTGACCAAGCTCAATCAGATCTGTGAGCATTTTGATTACCAAGGCTTTAAATTCCCCATCAGATAGGTTGGCTATCTCCTCATTGCTTAGCTCTCTTTCTGAAGTTTTGCTCTGTTCTTTCATTTTGGCCCTATTTCTTTGTCTCGGGTCACCTATTAAGTTGTAAGGGGGTGGGGCCTTAGGTATTCACCCAGGCAGTGCAACCCTCCTTGCTTCATCAGGTGCTGCCTGTGGGGGAGGGGCCAGAGAGGGAACAATGCAGTTCACTTGTTCGGCTCTAGCCCACTTTCCAACGGACTCTCTCTCGTGTGGGACTGGGAGTTTCTCCCACCGATGCAACTGCTATAGTCCACAGTCAGCTCTGAGTCTCAGTTTCCTGTTCAGTCAGCTCTGCCCAGGCAGGACGCTGCCTTGCTGAGGGTTCTCTCTGTCTGTAGTCTTACCGGTCTGGCTATTCTGCTTGACTGTTTCTTTAATTCCTTGGTTATTGCAGTTTGATTTTCTGGCACTTCTGGTTATTTATTGATTTTAGATTAGTTGTTATCCTTTTTTTCTTTGCACAAGGAAGTGAAGGGTTTCTATCTATGCCTTCATGTTGGCCAGAACTCCTGTTTTCAGTTTGTGAGATACTACTCTTGACTGATGCACAAAGGCAAGACTCACTGCAGACCATGTACTGCTAGACTGAGTGATATAAGTTGATTTCAAGTTCTATTCAATAGTCAGTCTGTCTGGTTGATGAGGTTCTGATCAAAAGACCAATTTATTCATGGTGTGGTTCCACAAATCAAAAAGTTTAAGTGTCACTATAGGCATGTGAGATCATTGGAGAGTTAACAGATTGACTTCTATTACAGCTGCTCATTTATGACCATGCTTCTGAGAAATTACTGTCTGGAATAGTACTCTAGACTCTTTGAAATTTGAAACCTTAAAAACATTCAATAATACAAACTTGCCATTAGTAATAGCAAGACCTAAATATTTCTACAGTTAGAAAAATAGTGAGGATTATGGAAATAGTAGTACTTGTAATATTTTTATTAAATAGACACTTATGATAGAATATAGTGAATATTTTGTGGCTTGTTTGTGTGGATGTGTATATAAATAAATTGAATGAAGTGAAGCATATAAATCAGTACTACTTTATTTGCATGTATAAATAAGTCATTTTTGAATGAATGTAACTTGATCATTCAACTGATACAAATGATTGTCCTATTTGTCCACCCAGTTTAATGTGTTATTTTAAATAAGAGTTATATTTAGCCATTAAAGTATAAGTTTTAAATCAGGTTGACATCCGCAGTATGAGATTTAGTTTGCTTTAGCTAACATTGATGAAGAAAATTGAAGAAGACACAAACAAGTGGAAAGACGGCTCATGCTCATGAACTGAAAAATTAATATTGTTAAAATATCCATAGCACAAAAAGTGATCTACAGACTCAGTGTAGTTCCTATCAAAATCCCAATGGAATTCTGAACATAAATAGGAAAACCAATATTAAAATGCATATGAAAGCACAAAAGTCTCTGAAGAGTCAAAACATTTTTTAACAAGAACAAGGCTGGAAGCATCATACTTTCTTATTTTAAATATATTGCAAAGCTATATGGTACCAATATAAAAATGCATTGATCAATTAACAGAATAAAGAGTCCAGAAATAAATCCATGCATCCATGGTCAACTCGTCTTCAATAAGAGGGCCATAAATGCAAAATGGGAAAAGCATAGTTTTTTTTTAAATAAATCATTTTGGGAAAACTGGATATCCACATGCAGAGAAATGAAATTAGACCCTTAACTCACACCACATACAAAAATCAACTAAACTAGATTAAAGACTGAAACATAGGACCTGAAATTGTAATACTACAAGAAGAAAATGTAGGAGAAATGTAGGGTGACATTGTCTGGACAATGAATTTTTGGATATGACAACAAAATCATAGGCAACGCACATAAGAATACACAAGATTGTATCAAACTAAAACCTTTTGCAAAGGTAAGAACTGATAGAGTACAAAGAAAATCTGTAGAATGGGAGAAAATATTAGTAGGCATACATCAAATAGGAGGTTAATATACAAAATATATAAGTAACTCAAACAACTGAGTAGCAAAAACAGCAACAAATAATCTTATTAAAAATGAATAAATGACCTGAGTAGATAATTCTCAAAAGAAGACCTGCAAATGACCAGCAGGTATATGAAAAGGTACTCAATTTCATTAATCATCAGGAAAAGAGAAATCAAAACCACAATGAGATATCACCTCATACCTGTTAGAATGGCCATTATCAAAAAGACAAAAGATAAATGTTGGCCAGGAAGTGAATAAAAGGGAATCCTTGTACACCGTTGGTGGAATATAAATAGTCAAACTCATGGAAACAGAAAGCAGGATGATGGTTGCCAGGGACTACAGGGAGAGAGAAAGGGGGTGGTAGTCAAAGGGTACAAACTTTCAGTCATGCAAAAAGAGTAAGTTCTAAAAATCTAATTTACAGCAAAGTGACTAAAGTTAAAAAAATGCTATATTGTATCCTTAAAATTTAGCTAGTGGGTAGATCTTTAATGTTCTCTTACCATACAAGCACACACACAAACAAAAGCAAGAAAATGGTAACAAGAAAATGTGAGATGATGGATGTTTTAATTAGCTTGATTGTGGTACTTATTTCACTATATATGTATATCAACACATCATGCTGTATATCTTATATACATTTTTGTCATTGATATGCATTTAATAAAACTCATAAAAATTAATGTTCAATTTGAATGACAACTCAAATTCACCAGTCTAGCACAGCTATATGTAATTTCCAACAGATGAGCAATTTCTTATTGTGTTAAACTTTGAAATATATTTAAAGAGTATAAAAAATACCAGCACTTTACACTTGCTTGCTAGTGAAAATTGCCTTTGAAATAATTTACGAACTGAGAAAAATGGGATTTTAATAACGTGGAATATAATTAAATATATTAATATATTAAATGTAGTATAAATATATCAACATGCCAATATTATTTTAATATTAAGTTATATTGCTATTGTTTTAATATTAATTAATATTAATGTAATAATATGGAATACAATATCTTACCAGTTACTGGTAAGACCTAGTATTTGTATAACATTAGGGAATACTTAGTGCGTAAATATGTTTAATAGTAAGTACACTTTGTGTTATGTTACCATTTTTATTAAAGATCCTAGAGCATTTTAATAGACTTATTTAAATTTTCTGTTCTCTGCTGATTGGGGAAATGTTCACATCTTATACCTGATATTTCCCTCATACTTCTAGAATACTTACAATACAGAATTTTAGAGCAAGTGAATCAGACTGTTAATTCTGAAAAAATAGGATTATTCATTAGGATAACAACAGACTAGGGAGTTTTTAATTAATCCAGAAATACACATATAAAACATATAGTATCACCCTAAAAGATAAATTAAGTCTCCAGGGATAGAAAGCCTTTGTATAGTGCTCTCTCTCTCAACGTTAACAGTCCAAAGTCTTTCTACTCTTGGAAATAATCAGAGGACTTTCACCCCATCTCAAATACTAAACCCCAATAGACTGTGTTAATATACACAATGTCAGAAACCCTAGTGCTCTTCCTGGTTGCTGTTTTGCTGTCACATATTGACACCATTATCACAATTTCTTTATCAATTTGTTCTCCCTGAACTAACAAGTTAGTCTCTTTATGGTTTCCTCTATAAACTACAATTAACTTAACTTTTCCTAGGCATCCATATGTCTGAGGGGTAATTGTAAATGGTTATGGACGACCAAGTAATAGTTATTAATTTTCTAAATTGGATTATGACACTAAGTGGCAGCATTGCAAGTCTGGTATTTCCTTTAGAAAGTATTTTACAAATCTTATTCTAAGGAGCATTGGCCATATGAAGCCAACTTATGGTTATTCTTTATCCTACTTTAGGCTTTTGAAGCTTACTTCTCAATGGTACAAGGAAAATAGAGCATACTGGGAAATACTGTCCATTTCCGGCTGGGAAATCATTGGAAGGAAGAGAAAAAATGAAGAAACATGGGAAAGAAGGAAGCTGTTACCAATTTCCCCATTTGTGGCTGCAGGATAATAGAAAGGAGGGAGTTTTGATAAATAAAAACAACATTAAATGCTGAGAAGGAGGCTGTTGCTTTCACTCTCCATTGAGAAATGTAGGAAAGGGTCACCTCTTGGTCTGCCCCTCTCCCACTAACCTTGAACAAGACTAGGAACTTGGTCTATAATGGGATCTAACAGAGGGAAGCCCTTAAGTTTTCCTTTCCTGACCAAGCCCCAATTCCTACATGGCACAGATGGAAATCTGGCTGGCCTCCTCGGGGGAGCTCACTGTAGTGGTCAAGCCAGCACGTGATGGGGGATCAGTTCCCATCAGTAACCAGCCAGCAGGTAAGGCCAAGTTGCAGTACAAATGTTCTGACCAAGTTAAAAGAGACCAGATAACTAACTGAACCAATCAGAGACTTCAGCCCTGACAATCAGTGAGGTTAACCACACCCATGTTTACAAGGAATCTTTTTCTAGAGACCAGGAGAACAGAGGGCTTTGCATCATACCTGAGGACCTTGTTTCTTTTACATGTCCGGGAGAGCCTTCAAACCCTTCTCTCCACATGCCCTTTCACCACCTTGGGGAGGGAACCAGGGGGAAATGGTGGGCTGGAGGATTCTCTGAAAGAGTAATCATTTTATATTCCAAATCTGATACTCTTCATTTCTGAATAATTCTCCTCAATATTTTTGGATCATACAAAGCTTATACCAGATTTGATTTTTAGTGACATTTTCTCTCTGTTGACAACTTGGTGGGGGAAGAGTGGTCCTTGAATGACAAAATAAATAAATTACATTTTATTTAAAGTGGCTTCAATCTTCCAGAATAGTGGAGAAAACATCCCCCTAAGCTTCCCTGTTTGGCAGGAGTTCCTATTTTCTTTCCTACTAGGTCAGTGAGAAAGTGAGATGGCACTGTAGGGCCCCTGTGTTTCTAACATACTTTGTGAGTCTGAGTTGATGTACAAATGTCTACTCATCTTGAGATAAAAGAAAATAAGGAGCTTTAAGCTCCATCTTTAAAATAAAAATTAGTTTTTAATCAGAGTACCATTTACTGAAGTACAAGAAGCTGTGCTTGGAGCGATAAGTATATAGTAAGTGTTCAGTACAAATCATCATCAGTGTGAAGTCTGTCCTCTCCTTATGTTCCCTATCCAGCCTCTTACACACTAAACCAGTTCTCCCATTGCTCTGAGTGCTATATTTCTGATCCTCATTCCTAACAGTCCATCAGCTGCCTTCTATTTTGATTTGTGCCTTCCTAGCTTGAACCCCTGCATTAATGATAAATGTTCAAATTTTGTGCCCTATGTTGATGCTTCCCAGAGAGACACCACCAGGTACACCTACAGTCAACAGAGTTAACATTATTGTTGCAACATGGGAGAGTAAACCATGGGGAATGGTGTGACACCCCAATAAAAAAGATTGGCAGGATCATTCTAGGATTTGGGTTTATGCTGACTGATTTTAGGGAGGCTCCACAGGAGTGAAGGTCTGTTCTGAAGTGCATGTTGAGGAAAGCAGAAATAAATTGAAGACTGGGTTATTAAAATCATTTCCTAGGTGACAGGAGAAAAGGAGTGAGGCTAAAATTGTCATTGGGGAAGAAGCAATAATTATTTATATTAGATGAAAGAGGGTGGTGTTAGTCATTTTTGTGATTGCATGATTATGGAGTGGTTAGTTCTTGTCTTGTTCAATCATAGTCACAGAGAATCCTTATTTTCTTTCTCATATGGAAACTTGCATGCTCTGAACTACCAGGTCTGACATGCCAATTATCAAGCTTTTGCTGTCAAGAGTTGAGCTGAAGAAAATTATGATCATTTACTTTGAAAATCCATTACAAATTAATGTTTTCTTCTAACCCCAAGTGCTCCTTCACTGCTCCTTGACAATAAAAATATACAATTCCTGACCATGGAAGCCATTTGAAACTCTCCATGTACTCCTCAGGGTATAATTTAATCACAGCATGTCCGACTCTCAATAAATGACTACATTTACAAACTAGTTGAAGGATTGAGACCATGTAATTAGAAAATCCATTCTAATTACCTCCCCTCCCCATTGCCTTTAAACGCCTCTGTGAATTCTAGATCTTTTTCCTCTCTATACAAGAGGAAGATTTCTACATCCTTGTCATATCTACTGGAGCTTCTGATTCATTGCCTAATCAGTTATTTTTGTCTGTCCACCATCTTCTTTTTTGTTCCTGTATTTTCATAGACCTGTTATGGACTAAATGTTTTGTCCACTCTAAATTCATATGCTGAAGGCTAACCTCCAATGTAGCTCTTTAGAGATATGGCTTTGCAGAAGTAATTAAAATTCAATGAGGTCAAAAGATGGGTCTTAATCTGGTAGGATCTGTGTCCTTATAATGGAGAGAGGAGAAACCAGAGTGCTCTCACTCCACCAAGGTAGGACATAGCAATAGGGCAGCCTTCTGTAAACTAGGAAGAGGGCTCTTACCAGAAAGCTAACCATGATAATACCCTGGTCTCAACATTCCAGCTTCCAAAACTTGAGAAAATAAATTTCTGCTCTCTAAGTCACCTAGTCTGTGGTATTTTTTATGGCAGCCTGAACTGATTAATATATACTAAATATTAATTTCCCCTTACACACACATATATATATTCTCATCTTTCCTACACCCAGAAATTAGCTAAACTATTTTCCTTGTGCTCTCATTTCTCAACAGACTCATTGACTCTCCTTGCCTTCATTTATTTTCTTTATTTTGAAAAATTAAAAAATCAGAAAATTACAAAGAATATAGAACACCTGTGCATTTTTTACCACCAGAAATTAATAAGTATTCATACAATTTATGTTAAAGATTTTTTACTCAAAAATTTTAGCACAGGAATTGACACTTTGTGGTTTCATAGACATTATCAGAATTACCATGGCCAAAAATCAATATAATGATATAAATATCAATATAGTAATATAAAATCAACCAAGTTCTCTGAAATTTATTTTTTTCTGTAATAATTATTTTGAGCTTTAAGTCATGATATTCTGAAATTCTGTTTCTGACCTCCAGACAAGTTTTTTAAATCCTAATGCTTTTACACAGTCTCTCATAGTGGTACTGCCTTCCTATGGGAAACTTCAATGTCCAAGCCCAGTCCTTATTATTTCATGCAGAATCTATTTCAATATTTTTCTTATTAGCCTCCAAGGCCTAATCCCAAATCATTTTTATGTGAAACTCACATAACACAAAATTAACCATTTTAAAGTGAACAACTCAATGTCATTTAATGCATTCACAATGTTGTGCAACCATCATCTCTATTTAATTCTAAAACATTTTCATCACTCTTAAAGAAAACAAGCAACCATTAAACAGTTCTCTCCATTCCCTCTTCCCCCTAAGCCCTTGCTGGCAAACACCAGTCCATTTTCCATTTCAATGTATTTAACTATTTTGTATATTTCATATATATGGAATCATATAATATGTGATCTTTTCTTCTTGGTTCCTTTCATTTAGCATAGTATTTCAGAGGTTCACTCATGCATCCATTTATCAGTACTTTATTCCTGTGCATGTGTGTATCACAATTTGTTTATCTGCTCACCTGTTGATGGGTGATTTCATTACAATGTGTCTCAGGTTATATCTGTTTGAGCTTATCCTATTAGGAGTTTGCTGAGCTTCTTGGGTGAGTAGGTTCATGCCTTTTCTCAAATTTGGAAAGTTCTCAGCTCTTATTTCTTCAAATGTTCTTTCTCCCATTTTTCGCTTTTGTCCTTCTTAGACTCCCATTATATGTATTTTGTATTCCTGATGTATTCCCACAGGTCCCTTAGGCTCTGGTTCATTTTTCTTAATTCTTTTTCCTTCTTGTTCCTCAGAGTGGATATTTTCAATTGCTTTACCTTCAATCACCTTACGTTAGCCTTACCTGCTATGTTTTTTCTTTTGCCTGCTCAGGTCAGCTATTGAAACTCTCTAGTGAACTTTTCATTTTAGTAGTATTTTCAGCTCTAAAATTTCTGTTTATTCCCTTTTTATAATTTCTTTCTCTCTATTGTTATCTTCTGTTTGTTCATACACCGCTCTCCTTGTTTCATTTAATTCTTGTTCATGGTTTTCTTTAACTTTTTGAGCATATTTAAGACAGTTGATTTAAAGTCTTTGTCTTGCGTGCCCCATATCTAGGCATTTTCAGTGACAGTTTTTGTCAATTTCTTTTTTCCTGTGCCTATTCCATACTTTTACATTTCTTTGTATACTGTGTAATATTTTTTGAAAACTGGGTATTTCAAATATTTTGATGTAGTACCTCTGGAAATTAGATCCTCTCCCTTTTTGTGCATTTGCTGCTATTGATTAATATGGGCTAAAGTTGTATATTTGTTTAATAATGTTTCCAAACTATTGTTTCAAAGACTGAATTTTTGGTAGTGTGTGATAACTTAAATGTCTGTTCTGTTATCTTAGTGGTCAGCCAGTAGCCTAATGGAGGTATCCTTAAGTGCCTAAAGAAAAAATAAACTCTGCTGGTCTTTGCATATTGAGTCTGAGTGGTGTACTTCTTCAATATTAAGCTAGGCTGCTAAAAACTCTGCTCAGCTTGTACCTCCTGCTTGTTCAGAGCCCAAAAATCAACCAGAGGTGCAAAATATGGAGCTCTTTCAGGTCTTTACTGAGCATGTATCCTGACCTGGGCATGAGCTTAACACTCTAGCTTCCTTAGTATATATGGTAACCCTACAAAGCCCTTATTCCCCCAGATATCTACCTCCTGACTCCTTCCTTTCAGACTTTTTGGTCTGTCTTCTGTGCATCCTGTCTGTGTTCCTGGTAGAGTATATCATTAAATGAGTTCAATACATGTTGCTACCCAGAAAGCCACTCTCTAACCAAAGGTGGGTAAAACAAAAATCAGCTTATGTCAACACAGAGGAAAAACCAGATAGAAAAAGCATAGACCACAGAACAAGGTCTGTATGGGCACCAGAAAGCCACATGGCCTTTCATCTTTATGGAATGATGCCCAGGGGAATGGGACATTGTTGACTGGTAAGCAAACACAGCACTACACTTTCTTGCCAAATTTTAGTATCTTGTTTCTTCATCGAATATCTCCCTAATAGCTGTAGATCTTTTAAAAGAATATTACATTCAAGAGTCCTTACTCTGCCATTTTTTTCTTCAACTCATTTTTTATTTCATCCACAGTTACCTTCCTGAAATTCCTCAATGAGAGTGCTTCTTACTCGTTAACACAACAATCAATTACTCACAAAACATGCCCATATTCTTTTAGGTGACCATCAGATATACCAATTGAAAAAGAGAATTTCATCCTGCTACTTTGGTGAAAGATGCCTGTAATCTAGCCAGATTCAAAATACTCAACCTCAACCATTCTCCAATGACACATTGTTTTTACTGCATCAATTTCTGTTCCCATTTTTTTACCTTGTACAGAATTCAGTCTTAATTCATTTCTTATTCATATTTATCCATGTGTTAAGGTTAGTTGGCTTACTTCATCTTGTTGACTTACCTGTTTACTCCAGGTCTTGTTAATGTACAGCTTACTATGTGCTATGTTGAATCCTGTTAGATATTGTCATTTAAAGTCAATTCCCTTTATTTGTTTCTAGTCATATTGTTAGAAGAGACTGATTTTGGCAGTAAAGAGAGCTAATCTCCATTCTAAAGCTAGTTAACTCTCATAATTCCTTGGCTCAAAATTTAGTCTTTCCTTTTCTCACCTAAATTTGAGATTAATACCATGCCCATTCAAATGACTCAGTATTTCAGATAAGTGATTCTGTCAGGAAAAAATGGATACATATTGCACACTCTTTATAGGACTAAAATAATCATTGAGTCAACTATTCAGAATTTTCTTTCAAAACCAACACACACACACACACACACACACACACACACACTTTTTTCCCCCAAAACATTTTTTATATTGGAAGATAATACAAGAGAGTTGGGTAATGTTCAATTGTAGAACACATTACATATCCCTCAAGGTTTGGCTGATACAAAAGACCAATAAATTCAAAATGTCTTCTTGATGGTCAGTTATCATTGCTTATTAAGCAACTGATTAAATTCAGAACTGTCTCCTGGAGAGTCATCAATAATTGAATAGGAAGTGATAGACTAGAGAGTCCCAGACCATGACCTACCCTCAGAAACACCAGTAAAACCATGATATTTGGGATACAATGTCTTTATGAGAAGTCCAGAATAGAGTTAAGAATTTACAACTTCCCTAGAGGAGCACAAAACCAAGAATAACCACTTTGCATACCTAAAGTAAGTGGAATGATATATTCAAAGTGCCAAAATTAAAAGAAAACCTACCAATCAATAATACTGTATTTGATAAACTCTCCTTCAGAAATAAAGGCAGTAAGTACATTCCCAAAGTGAGTGAGGTCACCACCACTACACCTATCTTACAACAAATACTCAAGTTAAAATGAAAGGACCCTAAATGGCAACACAAAATCATATGAAAGTATTAAAGTTAGGGACAAAGCTAAATATATAAGCAAATACAAAACACTGGAATACCTTAATGCTGGTGTATAAATCACTTTTAATTCTAACACAAAATTTAAAAGATAAAAGCAGTAAGAATAAATATAATCACACTAATTTGTTAATGGTGTCTTAATATAAAAATACAAATTGTGACATCAATAACACAAAGTGTGAGGGGAAGGAATCAACAGGGTAGAGTTTTTTGTATGTGATTGAAGTTAAGCTGCTATCAGAATACATCTTCATCTTAGCTAGCTGGGGGAAAAAAGAGAAGACTCAAAATTAGGAACTAAAGACAAGACATTACAATTGTTACTATAGAAAGAAAAACGATCATAAGATAATTACTATAAATAATTATATGCCAACAAATTGAATAATTGAGAAGAAATTGATGAATATGTATAGTTCTTTTTATATCAATTACACCTACATAAAGATGTTTGAAAAAACTGTTGGGCATGGATAACAGCTTATATAGCTATAATGAAAAGAAAAGAGTGCTGGCCTGCGAACCAAAGGGTCACAGGTTCAATTCCCAGTCTAGGGCACATGCCTGGGTTCCAGGCCAGGTCCCTGGTAGGGGGACATGTGAGAGGCAACTGCACAGAGATTTAAATAACTAAGTTATATATTCATCAACAAAGATTAAGAAGTTACTTTTAAAAAACATGCTGCTTAACCACAAATCTCTGCTAAGTGATAACATTTTTTTATGTTGTTGAAATTTTAGTCTGTGTTCCACAGAACAATCCCAAGAATATGGGTTCCCATGCATCACAGGATCCTCCACACAAAGAATTGTTGCTGAGTCTTCTGCTTATGACCCAGTTCCTTTAGTAATGTTTTTCCCCTGAGCCATTATGAATAACAAAGTGTGTTCTCCATATTCCTTGGCTCCCACCTATCTCTACCCACCCATCTTCTGACCCATGCCAAAAATATAAAGCTACATATGTTTCTAAATACATCATAGTGGACTTTATTTAGGATACTATACCAGAATGCTAAAACTATTATTTCTCACAAATATATTCCCAAGCCAAAATTGGCAATTTTTCCTAAAACTGGACAGAAAACCACTTTCTGTTTTTGAATTATTTTAGTATTACTATAAACACAAATTAGCATTATATGTAAAATTATTTAAAATATTATAGGCTTGTATTATTGAAGCTGTTCTTAAAGTATCAAAAAGAAAAGGGTATGTTCCCAACAACAAGTCATGATATAGAATGAGATGTCACTTACCCTGAGTCAGGGAGTTGGAGTCATCTGTTTATAGGCAGAAAATAGATAATCCTCAGTATTTGAGAATTATCAAATACTTGAGCCACCCATCAAGGATGGCATTGAGGGAGAAGCATTAGGGGTACTTGGTTTTCACAGAATAGAGTGAAGTGTTAGGAAAAAATTAACATAATTTCTGTACTGTAAATAGCATTTAGGAGCAATAGAGAGTCTACAGGGCCAGAAACTATGAAAATATCCTTGAGTAACCCCTGCAGAGACAGAAATCTTCCAGTTTACAGGATAATAATATAATACCGAGTCAGAATAAGTTTTAAAAGGAGCATAGATTCTTAAATTAGCATTGCCCATTTATCATCCAAAGTATGCTATCCAGCCCTATTGTTTATCATTTTATATATACCTCTTGCCATCTGGACATGAATGTACATGTTTGTATCAAGCTAAATGAATGAGGAGGAAAAGAGAGTCATAGCAAAGTTTTAAAATACATGAATTAATTCTGAAGTTAAGCAAATCTGTGACTCTCAAGGATACATTGGGATCAAAATCAGCCAAGTTAGTCAGAGTTTCATTTATACTCAGTTGTTCGGCAGAAAACAGATGGAGATACATGAGTTTGGGTGAATGAGCTCATCTTCACAGTGTGGATGGTGGAGGTTTTGTCTCTGTAGAATCCATTTCCACTGCATTTGTCAATGTGGGGCAGATGTACACCAGGGTAAGCACGGTTTCTTGTGGGTGCCTTTATTTTCAAATACCATGCATTGCCAATTCAATTCAATACTAGTCTTTGAGAAGGGCAGAAAACCACTTTCTTTTGTATAGGCTCATTTATATTTTCTTTCCATCTAAACATCAAAGGACAGTATTACTCTAATATTTTTCTTATGAACCCAAGATTAGACTGGTAATTTTTCAATTTAAATTTCCAGATGTTCTCAGTCCTTAAGCTAAGTGTAGAATTAACAGAATATAATCTAACTTTGAACTTCTGAGGTGGCTTCATTAAAAGAATTAACACTTCCATGTGAGCCAAAGACCCAACATTCCCTATGTAAGAATGATTAAAAGCCTGAGGCTTATATAACTCTAGGGGAAAAAAAAATATCCTCTGGAAACTGCGTTAAGCAAGAACAGTTTTCATAACCCTGGTTATTATGTGAACATAGATTGGAAACTTATTTGTTGTCTTGGTTACAATGGGTTGGAGATACACATCTATCCCCCCAAAAATCCCTTCTAGAGTTGTCCTCAAATCAGTATGATTGAAAATTCCTAAAACTGCTGAGAAGTACCAAATCATTAAAAATTTTGTCAATTAGTTGATAAAAGTGGGCATTCTGTTATAAGAATGTACTTCAGGGTAAGTGCAGACAGGTAGAGGGAGAAAAAAGTCCATGATCATAAATAAATTAAAAATGGAAGTTCCAGGTTTTTATTACTTTAATGGGGTTTTGTCATTCTATTCACTATTTCAGCATTCATTTTTTCCAACCAAACCTTTGGTGTGTTATTATGTAGAAGAGGATTAAAGCCTTCATATAAGACAATGACAAATTCTGCTTCCCCACAAAAGGTCAAATAGCTTCTAAAACCCTTAGATGGTAATGCTCTGAAATATTCCTCAGTTTTAAGCAATCTAGAAACTGGAAGGAAAGGTGAAAATAATTTGACTAAATGACATTTTTGTTGCTTCAGTAGGAGGGAAACACAAATGACTCAACTATTTTAATAAGGTTTAAGATTCATTTAAAGAATCTTCATGATTCGATTGCATTTATTTTTTGCTAACATGAAACCATGTGAAATCTGTTCCCCAAAGAAGAGACAGAAATGCTAACAGGAATGATACCAGAATATAAATATTACTACTGGGAAATTGCTTAAAGTAAATCAGGCATAGATTTTAGCCAGTAAATGGTTTTCTTCGGTTAATGTTTTTGTAAAGATTTTCATTTTATGACAACCAAATATGTGGGTTGGCTGAAGTAAAATTCATTTTTTAACTTTCAAGATGGTAAATTACCTCTGAAACAACCTGCAATTTCTTATATATAGAATCTTGTAAAACATTTTTTAAGTTGAGAAAAATTTTTCTCTAATTCAGCTAGTGGACTAAAAATATACTGTTTTTCATTTGTTCTCTTTTTACTTTTATCTTTTCCGTCACATCATTGACCAGAAACACTGATCTATTAACATCTAATAACTGTGGTGGCTGCAGAGTACCTCACTTAACAGTCTATCTCAACATATTTATTTGCAAGCATGGAATGCAGTATATTGGTGAGATGTTGACTTTCAATGTTGCTTGTAAAAGACCTTGACAAAAATGTTTGTTTCTTTCTGGATGCCAAAGTCCAGCAGTGGAAACACCTGTGTGTGGCTGTATAAAATTTACTCCTCCCCCAAACACTGCTGAAAATAACCATTCCCCACACTTCCACAAATTATCCATATTAACTATACAAACAGAATACATTGTTAATAATCTTTGACAAGGAAAATACAGCAAATTATTTTATGTTCAGTAAACTTAAAATAATTAAATGTATTTTCTGTAGCCTGTGATTTTTTTACAGCTCTATTTTTTCAATGTATGCAATATTTTTACTGTCCATATGGATACTCTGCAAAAGAAAATTTCCCAAACATGGCATAGCAGCAGTGGGTATGGAAACAAGTAGAAAAGAAAACAACTGGTGTGTCATGCTCAGACTGAATCCATGTCTTCACAATTATCAGACCATTTTTCACCTCCTCAAATTATTTTATATCCATCAAAAAATGTTGAGGGCTTCACATTGCTTAGGAGTACAGCTGACATTCAGCAGTGTGTTCACCCAGTGGAACTAGAAATGCCATGTTATGTTGGTCTTGCCGTGTTCCTCTTTCCCTTATTCTCTCTTATTCTTCTGACCTTTTCTTTTCTCTTGCCTACCGTGTCTCACATTTCCAATCAAGCTCCTTTTGAAATCCTCCTGACCCTTCATGACCACTTTTCCATGTAACCAGTGCTCATATTCTGCCCAACTCGTGATCCAGATTGTTGTTCCTCGTCTCACCTGGACAGCACAGGGATGAGTGACTGCATTCTGGTTGTCATTCTGTTTTCAATTTTCCAGCTCAGAGTATTGCCAGTCTGATCTAACCCTGAGACAGGGACACTGGCTGAAGTCTAGTTGTGCCAAGTGTGGTCTGAGGCCCAGCGGCATCGGCTTCTCCTGGGAGCTTGGAAGGAATGCAGACTCTCAGTCCCCACTCCAGACCTGCTGAACGAGAACCAGCTTGTCTGCATTTTAACAAGATTCCCAAGGAGGTTCTGTCTGTATATTCAGTATGAGAACCACGGGTCTACACTATGGGTCCCCATACTTATTTTTTCCAGCTTTATTGAAATATAATTAACATATGATATTGTGTAAGTTTAAGGTATACAATGTGATGATTTGATATACATTTATATTGAGAAATGTTTGCCATAACAAAGTTAGGAACATCCTTCACCTCACATGATTACCATTTGTTGTTGTCGTGGTGAGTACATTTAACTTCTACTCTCAGGCACATGCAGCTGGGTAGGCCAGTGACATTATATCTTAGCCAGATCCAGGTCCATTAGCCTCTGTGGGGGTGTTGGCTGTCAGCGTGCACTCATGTGGCTGCAGGGGCTTGCCAAAGGAGAACACATAGCATTGACAGCTAGTGACAGGGGTTGGAGTCAGAAGTGTGCAGGTACACTGCTGCTTTGGATAGCTGCGGACCTGTGCTGTAATTCAGGCCAGTGACAGTGGTCAGGGCCAAATCTGGGTGCTTAAGCAGTTGTAGGAGCCCTGACTTTCAGTGTGTACTTGTGCAACTGAGAGGGTTAGATGTGGGCATGTGCACAGCAGTGGAGGCTGGTGACAAGAGTTGGAACTGGCTGTGTGCAGGCAAACATGTCAGTGTAGGCTAGTGAAAGGATTCAGGGCCATATCCAGGCCCATGAGCAGCTGCAGGGGCCTAGGCTGTCAGTTGGCTCTCAAGTGGCAGCTATCCAGGGGCAGTACACAGCAAGGGGTCTGCAGTGGGGCCTAGGTTGCCCTCTTGTATGTGTACAGTTGCAGAGACTGAGGCTTGCTGCCAGTGTGGATCCCAGGCTCTGGCATGAGAGCAGGGGGAGGGAATGGGGACTTGAGCAACTGGCAACTACAAATGCCAGAACTTGTGAGGTAAAAACCTCAGCGGTGAAATATGTTCGTGGTCTACAATGGCTGTCTTGGCTATTGGTTTGCTCAGTGACAAAAGCTGTTGGAGTCTTCTACATAACAGTCTGCTGGATTCCATGATGCGATGTCCAGTGATGAAAGAGCATTGACAATATCTGTTGAGGTCCTTAGTGGCAAAGGCTGCTGGGGTAGAGGAGGCCACTGGGAACCAAAGTCACTCCCACCATGTGGCTGATACTGGTAACCCCTGCCCTTCTTTCTTGTTCCTAGCCATCTCTACACATCTAAACTTTTCCAGTCTCTGGGTGGGGTGAAACCAAAGAGGGTCCTTTATGCAGTGTCTGGAAAGGCTGGGAAAGCTGGTGGCTCACCCCCATTCTCTCTGCTTTTCCTGGCAAAGGGAACTCTTTTGGGCTAGGGAGTCCTCTCTAGGTGCTGAGCAGTGCTGGCCTGGAGGATGGGATGATGCAGGCAGAATTAACCTGTTCCTCCTGCCCATTTTGTGGGGTGACTCTCAGATTTTTTGTCTCTGCTGCGTTGCTGAAGCTTCTTGAGTTGGCTCCTGAGCTCCTCCACAACTATTTTTGTTCATGAATAGCTGTGTAATTGTTGCATTTTGGGGAAGTTGGTATCTGGGGTCTCCTACCCTGCCATCTTAATGACTCCATTTTTTAATTTTAAAAGTAACTATAGTCTAATGAATAGAAAGTACAGAAAAGAGTTATAAAGAATATTGAGACCACTGATAATGTTACCACTCAGAAATGAGCCTTATTAACAATTTAGGAACTGTTCTTGTAGGCGTATTGTGTGTGTATACTCAGGTCCTCATGTAACATTGCTGATAGGTTCTGGGAAATGGTGACTTTAACTGAAAGAATGTAAAATAAAACCAATTTTAGCACAAGCTAATTGACACATGAGGGGGGATCCCCAAAACAAATTTATTTATTAAAAATTGTGTATTTATTTTTACATGCTTAAACTCCAGTCTCCTTCAAACTAGTCTCCATTTGATGCAATACACCTATCAGGATGTTTTCTTCCATTGCTCAGAACAGTTTTTGAACTTATCAATTTTGTTGCCTTTTTGTGCTTCTGCTGACTTTTTTCATCTGAGGAAACACAAAAAAAGTCGCTCAGAGTAACATTGTGTGAATTGCGAGGGTGGGGCACAAGGGTTATGCCATTTTTTGGCCAAAAACTGCTGAACGCTAAGTCTGGTGTGAGCATGTGTCTTATAAATCACCCATCATGAAATGGGCAAACATGGTGAAAGTTTTTAAAGAAAAATTCACTGAAACCAAACACAGTTTCTCACACCACCACCAGCCGGTACACTGATACAGACGGGTTCCTAGAACACTCACTTACCGGGGGAAGCCTGTACTACAAGGGGCAAACCCTCCAAAGGATAATTCTGTTTTCTAGGGGGAGTCCCCCTCATAAACAAGAGTTAAGTCCCTATGACATATTTCTTGTCACAAAAACATAACCAAACTTCTAAATAAAGATCCCAAACACTTCTAAATATTAAACATTGAAATAAATGTGAGCTATATATACATTTAAGAAAGATGAATAAAAGCAAGTAAGATAATTCTTTTTCTACCCATTTATTTCAGTTCAAGAGCATGGGTGGCCGGAGCCTATCCCAGCAGCTCAGGACAGCAAGCAGGCAACCATCCTGGACAAGACGCCCTTCCACTGTAGGGAGTATCATGCCCACACCCACACTCAATCAGACTAGGACAATGTAGACACTCAGATTTGTCTCTATGTACAGCTTTGGGATGTGGGAGGAAACCAGTGTCCTTGGAGAAAACCCTCACAGACATGGGGAGAACATACAAACTCCACTGACAGTGGACCCAGCTTTAAAAATTGCAATGTATGTAACTATTTGTGCTTGACTGTTCCACTCAGCATACTTCTCTGGAGATTCATCTAACTTGTTGCATCAATACTTCCTTCCTTTTTATCGCTGAGAAGTATTCGATGGTATGGATGTATTATAATGTGTTTATGCATTAACCCATTAAAGGACATCTGGGTTGTTACTAGTTTTGAGGTATAATTGATAAAATTGCTCTAAACATTCACATACAGTTCTTTTGGTAAACATAAGTTTTCATTTCTCTGGGATAGATTCCCAGATGTGCAATTGTTGGGTCTATGATATTTTCACATTACTTTTTATTTTAATATGCCAAATCATTTTCTAGAGTGGCTATACTATTTTAAGGATTCTCAAAAATTTAAGAACATGTAAATTCTCATTAGTGATATATAAGCAATTCAGTTTGTTATTGTCACTATTTTTTAGTTTGATGAATATCAATTTATTTTTTAGCAACCATGCCTTGATGTTAATTCTAAGAACCCTCTGCCTAGCCTCCAATCTAAAGAATTTTTGCTATGTTTTTTCTAAAGTATTGAAATGTTTTATTTAAATTTGTGATGTATTTTGAATTAATTTTTGCATAATATGTATACTTAGGTGTTTCTATAAAATTGAGGTTAAGTTCTCGTAAAATTAACCTTTTTTAAATGGTACAATTCAGTAAAACTTAGCACATTTGAGATATGCAACTACCACCTCTACCTAATCCCAAAATACTTTTACTTCCTCCAAACAAACCCAATACCCACTAGCAATCATTCCCCTGAAGCTACAGCCCCTGAAGATCACTAATCTGCTTTCTGACTTTCTGGATTTTGTATATAAATGGAATCAGGCAATATGTGACCTTTTACAACTGACTTCTTTCACTTAGTGTGATGATTTTGAGGTTCATCCACCTTGAAGTGTTGGTTATCAGCATTTCATTTCTTTGTATGACTAAATACTGTTATGTTGTATTGATATACCACTTTTTGTTTATCCAGACAATAATTGATAGACATTTGGTTTAATTCCACTTTTTAGTTAGTGTGAATAGTGCTTTTCTTTATTGGAGATTTTGATGACCAAGTTTAACTCCATTCTGAATTTTCATAATTTGAATCCTCTTGTTTTTTTCTTTGTCACTCTAGCTAAAGATTTCACAATTTTGTTGATATTTAAAGGATATTTAAGTTTTGTTGATTCTATTACTCTCCTATCTAGTTCATTTATTCTCAATCTAATCTTTATAATTTCCTTCCGTCTACTAGTTTCGGACTGGTACACTGCTTGTCTAAGTGGCCGTTGTTGAATTTTCATGTATTTGTGATTTTTTTTCAGTTTTGTTCTGCTATTGATTTTCAGCTACATCCCATTGTGGTAGAAGATACCTTGTATGAATGTAATATTTTTAAATGTATTAAAATTTGTTTTGTGGCACAATATATGGCATACCCTGGGTAATGTCCCATGTGTATTTCAGAAATATATGTATGGTGCTGTTGTGAAGTTATAGATGTTTATTAGGTCGAGTTGATTTATAGTGTTGTTGAAGTGTTCTTTTTCCTTATTGATATTCCATGTAGTTATTGTATCCATTATTGAAAATGAGGCACTCAAGTCTCCAACTTTATTGTAGAACTGTGCATTTTTTCCTTCAGTTCTGTCAGTTTAGCTTCATATATCTTGGGCTTCTGGTTTTAAGTGTGTATATGTTATATCTTTTAATAGATTCACCCTTTTATAAATGTATAATGTCCTTCTTTGTATCTTACAATAAATAATTTTTTATTTAAAGTCCATTTTCTTCTTTTCTGTTACTACTTTTAAGATTCTCTCTCTTTAAGTTTGGCATTTTAATTATGATATGTTGTGGAGTGGTCCTCTTTGCATCCATCTTGCTTGGGATTCTCTGGCTTCCTGGACTTGCATGTCCATTTCCTTCACCAAATTAGGGAATTTTTGTTTCATTATTTTTTCAAGTAAATTTATGATTTCTTACTCTTTCTCTCCTCCTTTTGGCACCCCTGATGTGAATGTTGGACCTCTTGAAGTTGTCTCAGAGGCTGCTTACCCTGGCCTCGTTTTTTTAATTCTTTTTCTGCCTGTTGTTCTGATTGGTTGTTTTATGCTTCCTTATGTTCCAAGTCCTTGATGTGATTCTTGGCTTCATCCACTGTACTGTTGTTTCCTTGTAAATTGTTCTTTATTTCACTTAGTGGATCCTTTGTTTCTGACTAGATCATTCTTATGCTGTTGGGGTCCTCATTAAGTTCCTTGAGCATCCTTGTTCTCAGTGTTTTGAACTTTGCATCTGATGGGTTAATTAGCTACAGGGGAATTCTCATAATACTGTCAAAAAGCAACTTTGCAGACTAGAAGGGATTTGCAGGAAATATTCAAAGTCATGAAAAGCAGGGACCAAAAGCCAAGATTGCTCTACCTAGAAAAGCTGTCATTTAGAATCAAAGGGCAGAGAGAAAGCTTCCCGGACAAGAAAAAACTGAAGGAGTTCATCATCACCAACTCATTATTACATAAATGTTAAAGGAACATATATAAGAAGAAGATGATCAAAACTATGAACAATAAAATGGCAATAAATATGTATCTATTGACGACTGAATCTAATAAACAAACTAAGCAAACAAGAAGAACAGAGAGAGAATTATGGATACAGAAAGTGTTTTTGATGCTTACCAGATGGGAAGAGGGTATAGGGGAATGGGTGAAGAGATGAAGGAATTAAGACGTGCAAATAGGTAGTTACAGAATAGCCATGGGGATGTAAAGCACTGCATAGGAAATGGAGTAACCAAAGAATGGGAAGGGTTTACAGGAACAAGTATAAAGGACACATGGACAAAAACTAGGGGTGGGTGGAAATGGGAGGTAGGTGGGGAGGGATGGGTGAGTGGGCTGGGATGGGAGTAAAGAACAGAAAACTGTACTTGAACAATGATTAAAATAAAATTTAAAAAAGAAGTAGAAGAAAGGGCCAATCCACTACCAAGAATTTTTTCCTAAATTGGATTAAGCTGCCTGGAAATAGTGCTCACAGAAAAGAAGCAAGTAGCAGTGGTTACCTCTGGGGAGAGGAGCTGGAGGGAAGGGGGTATGAGGGAGACTTCATTTTCCACCATTGACCCTTTTGTCTTGTTGCATTTTGTACGATGTGTATAAAGTGAATATAATTCCCTGACAGGTGTGGCTCAGTGGCTTGGGTGTCACACCACAAACTGAAAGGTCCCCTTTCAATTCCCAGTCAGAGCACATGCCTGGATTGCTGGCCAGATGCCCCACTGGGGATGTGCAAGAGACAATGGACAGATGTTTCTTACACATCGATGTTTCTTTCCCTCTATTACTCCCTCCCTTCCCCTAACTCTAAAAATAAATATATAAATTTTTAGAAGTGAATAAAATAACCCTCTTCCAAATAGAAAAGCAAAAAAAAAATTTTAAACTTAAGACCCATGGACATGAACAATGGTGTGAGGGAATGGGAGGTGCTGCTGGGTGTAGGGGGGCAAAGGGAGAAAACTTGGGACAACTGTCATAGCATAATCAATAAAATATAATTAAAAAAGAAGAAAATTACAAATAGGGCACTTAAGCAGGTTAAACACCAGATCCACAGCATGACTTTAAATGTGACACTGGCTGTAACACTTCTGCTCTTGAAAACACATCCTGAGGATTTTAATCTCACATATCATCGGAATCGATCCCTAATGTTGGCACAAAATCCATTTCTGACTGAGGTGAGCATGAGGAAATGGAGCAGTTATTGTCTTTCTACAAGGGACTGAACTTTATCCCCCTAATGTTGGACACTCAGTGAAGCCTGCTGGGTTTTCCTGAAGCAGAATCAGTGACTGGGAGACAGGACCTCTGAGCCTGGGCAGCCATTCCTCACATTCCTTATGGCAATGTCACCTCAGAAGGCAGTGTGGCCTGTACATCTATAACATGGCAGCATGTGATATGCTATTATTTCCATCCTTTCATCCCTGCTGTGTTTACCCTTCATAACCACTTACTGATATTGTAAAATCTGCTTATACAAACTGAGTTATTTAAAATGTGCACCAATTTCAAAACTTGTTTTAACATTTTTTGTTTCCAGAAACGTGAGGGACACAGCTCCATTACGAAGATTTAATTTAATGCCTTTTTACAGGCAACAGTGAAGAAACTGTCTTTTTCTGGCTCATGGGCACATGTTTTCCTAGACAGCTTCCCTCTGGGAGAGATAAAAGGTCCCCAGGAGTGTTGATGAGATGTGAACATCTGTGCACTGTCCTGGTGGTCCCCCTGCAGAGCCCTTGCTTATTTTCTGTTACTCTATAGGCAGAGGCCCCGGAACACCTTAACCTCCTTTCTTTTCAGCCCCTCACACATTCCCGAATGTCATTTTCACCCCTGCTTCTTCGGAAAGAACAACTTGATGCTGCCTGTCTGATCGTAAGCGATGTGCTCGGAAAGCCGGGTGCAGAAGATAAACAGGGACTGCTGCAGGGCTACACACACTGGAAACCACATTTCCCCAGCTTCTCTGTTGTTCCAGTGAATTAGATTGTACTTTACTGTGCCTTTGGCATTTTTCTCTGTCCTAGACATCCCATCATTTGAAATTTTCATCTTCCAAGGTAATTTCACATGACTTTGGAGACACAAGTTAATTCAGATGAGCTGAATGTTATTAAATGATAAGAAGAGCATCACAAACCAGGGCAGTTGTGGACCTGCCCAGGCATTATGCTGTGCACAGAATGCATGTGAGATAAGCTCACCTTCACACAACACTGTCAGGGGATTCATGACTACCACTCCCAAATGACAAATGTACAAACTCAAGGTCATGGATGTTATGAAACTTACCCAAGGTCACACAGCTGGAGAGTTTGGACCAGAATTTGGATGCAAGGATATGACTCCAGAGGCTGTGCTCCTAACTTCCTGTGTATGGACTCAGGGCACAGTGACCACGTGTGTTCATCTTACAAACTGTCATGGAACCTGTCACAGATTTCCAACACAGTCTGAACTGAAGTATTTAGGGAGTGAATTGATTCTTTCTTTAACAGACATTTATTGTGCATATTCTGTGCCAGGCATCTCTCCAGGAACAAACCAGACCAAGAAAGACTCTTCAGCCTTGGAGGTTACATTCTTGTGGGTGGATGGAAGAATGATGATAAGTCCCCCACTGACCTGTGATTTTGTTGGCGCATGAGTGAATTGTTTACGGAATCAATGAGTAATTGGAATACTGCAAATTTAGGCTGCAAGAATCAGTGCTTTAATCATTAATTTTTATTGCCTGTGGGACAAGAACCATGTCTTATTTATGTGGACTTGCCCATCCCCAGTGAGCACAGGGCCTTGAAATCTAACTCTGGTGGCTCCTCGAAAATTGTTGAATGACAAATTATTATAGAGTTAACAATTATGTATGGTACTTTTTTCATTTTTCCAGAACAGATGGCCATTTGTTCTTGTGAGTCATATAAACTCAGTCTGATTCTTAATAACAGACTACGTGTTTTTAAGTTGTTTTACAGCCTGCCCTGATCAGAATGGAGAATGTCAAGGCAGTGTAATGTACAAACAAATGCTATACTGCCAGAGGTGTCCAAATACATTTATTAACTAAAGTACTCTTAATTTTTCAGTGAAACAACTAACAGCAAGTATCCATGCCCTGCTGTGGTGTTTTTCGCTGTGCTATTTGTAAGTAGAGGCTTTACTGTCTAGAATCTCATTCTGCATTTCTTTGGAACACATTCATTGGTAGTTATCACTTTTCTCTTTGCTGAGCACTACACACTCTCTTCCAAAAGAGGAGAATAATTTTTCCATCCTTTATTTCCATTTTACATTTTAGATGTTTTGAAAGGCAATGTTGTATGGTTACCTGTTCTCAGCAAATTAAAAATAAAACGCGGTAACAAGCACTTGACAAATTGCATGCCAGCCAATGCTGCTGAGGGCACACGATGTCAGAACCCAGCCGATGAGGAGGTCAGTAGGAAGACGTGTGCCCAGAGAAAGGCAGGTTTGCTCACGTTCTCCTCAGAGCAGGTGTCAGCAGGTGGACAAGAAAATGGACATAGTCTCAGTTTTTAGGAAAATAAACTTTTAGAGCCAGAAGAAGCCTGGAGATGGGTATTCCTCCTTAAGGAAACAGAACTCTTTTCCTGGCCTTCTTACAAACGTGGCAATTGGAGTGAAGGCAGGACTAGCATTCAGATACCCTGAAGCTAGTGGGTTTTTCTTCCATTTGATTCATTATTCCTCACTTTTTACAATGAGCTGTCCTGGGTGTATTCAGGTGATCAGTCATAGGCTTTCTCCTAAAGAAGCACATTGTCCAGGCTAGATGTCCCCTTTACTCCGGAGAGAGGAAGTCTCAGAGCAAATATCACAGGATGTGATGATGTGAGTGATAACGAGGGAGCAGCTAATTACTTGCAACAGAAACTAATCATCAGAGAAATACAAATCAAAACCACACTGAGATATCACCTCACACCTGTCAGAACAGTTTTTATCAAAAAATAAAACAAATAATAAGCATCGGTAAGGACGTGGACAAAAGGCAACCCTTGTGTACTGTAGGTGGGATTATACATTAGTGCAGCCACTGTGGAAGATACGGAGATTCCCCAAAACATTAAAAACAGAACTACCATATGACCCAGCAATTCTACTTGTGGGTCATTCTATTTCTACAAAGTATATGAAAACAATAACTCGAAAAGATATGTTCACTCCTGTGTTTATTGAAGCATTACTTACAATGGCTGAGATATGGAAGCAACTTAGGTGTTCATCGATAGATGAGTGGATAAGGAAGGTTTGGTACATACATACAGTGGAATATTATTCAGTCATAAAAAATGATGCAACAACATGGATGAACATAGAGAGTATTATGCTAAGTGAAATAAGTTGGAGAGAGCAAGACAAAGACCATCCGTTTCATTTATATATGGAATTGGAAACAAACAAATCAACACAACAGGAACAAACTCATGGATACGTAGAAAACAATAAATGGTTGTCAAGGGGGAGGGGTGTAGGGGGTTGGACCAAAAAAGGGAAGGATTACGAAGTCCAAGCTACCAGGTATAAAATTGGTCACAGAGGTGTAATGCACAGCACAGGGAATGGAGTCAGTGACATGGGAATACTGTGTGTGGTGCCAGGTGGGCACTAGACTTACTGTAGTGATCACTCAGCAGGCAGAGACATGATGAATCACCGTGGTATACACCTGAAACTAACATAATATTCTGTGTTGTATGTCAGCTATAAGTTTGAAAAGATAAGTGAGGTTTTAATGGAAATCTAACTGAGGCTGTGGATTTCTGGAGCCAATTCCTTCCAAATGTGTTAATTATGCATATATATATATATATATATATATATATTTTATGTCTTGAGAAATTTTTGTTATTAATTTATTTTCCCTTTTTATTGTATTTATTGGGGTGACACTGGTTAACAAAATCATGCAGGTTCCAGGTGCACAGTTCTACCACATATCATATGTACATTGTATTGTGTGTTCACCACCTCAAGTCAAGCCTTCTTGTCTTAAAGTATAATAGGTTTAATTACCATCCACGTTGAATTGGCAAATCTATAATAGGATTTGGAAGTATTGTAATGTCCCCTCTCTAGGTCACTGCCTTGGATGTCACACAGCCTGCAGGTCTCCATGGTGACACCCACGGTGTTACTTCTGACAGGTTCTCAATAGTCTGTACCATTGGACTGATTCCAGCATTTGTGTCACAGTATTTCCTGACAAAGATGACACTGACTGACAGACTCATTTGCAGCTGGAAATAGGGGCCAGTGCTAGTAGCACTGGGCTTGAATGATTCTGTTTGCTATTGGTCTGTGTGTGGAGGAAGGTGTGACAGATGCACTCACTTACTTTAATAGGAACAGATTCCTGCCTTACTGCTTTTCCCACATGGAATTTTTCTTCAAATTCAAAATATTCTCATCAGGAGTAGAAAGTAGTTTTCTTTAAGGAAACACCAGAGCTCTTGTTCCAGTAGTTTTTTTTTTTAGAAATTCAGCACAGCAAGGTACATGGTTTTGTAGGTAGACCATCTTAGCCCATAGTCCTAAGGAGATTCACTCTTAGCAATCACACCGATGTTTGTTTGCCAATGTCTGGTCTGATTGATTCCTGGTCCCATGTGGCTCATGTTAGATTTTCACGCTATCTTCCCAACAGTTGCACCATCTCCTTTTCTCTACCACACTTGGCACTACTGGTGCCCTGAATAAAGGAGAGGCTGCCTGCCTTCCAGTTTAACATTGGTGATGCCTTATGTTGCATTATGGTGGTAACTGAAGAAATTAAAACACGAGATTCAGGGACTTCTGGCCAAGATGGAGGCATAGGTAAACACACTGTGCCTCCTCGCACAACCAAAAGAAGGACAACGACAATTTAGAAATAAAATGACAACCAGAACTGACAGAAAATTGAACTGTATGGAAGTCCAACAACTCAGGAGTTAAAATAGACACATTCATCCAGACTGGTAGGAGGGGCAGAGTCAGGTGGCCAAGTGGAGAGGGGTCGTGGCAAAAAAAAAAAAAGCAGCAGCTGGCAGGCCCCAGGTGTGCAAGGCAGCAGCTGACATACCTCAGGTGAGCAAGATGGCAGAAGGTGGGCCCTGGGCATGCAGGTGGCAGCTGACAGACTCTAGGCGCTGGGTGGTAGTGGGCAGACCCAGCGAGGCAGCAATTGTGGAGTGGAGTGGCAGTTGCAAAGTGGCTGACTGGGCATTCCAACTCAGGGAAATAAAGCCTCAAAACACCGATTGAAAATACCTGCGGGAGTTGAGGTGCTGGGAGAGACTCCCAGCCTCACAGCAAAGTTTGTTGGAGAGACCCACAGGGTCCTAGAATGTACACAAGCCCACCCGTATGGAAATCAGCACTAGAAGGGCCCAGTTTGCTTGGGGGAAGTGGCAGAAGGGACTGAAATCTGACAGAGAGTGGAGCAAACCCCATTGTTCCCTCTCAGACCCCTCTCGCACACACAGCATCACAACGCAGTGACATGGGTTGCCCTGCCCTGATGAACCCCTAAGGCTCCACCCCTCATATGTAACAGTCACAAGACCAAAAAAATGGCCCAAATGGAAGAACAGATCAAAGCTCCACTGCAAATGCAACTAAGCGACAAAGAGATAGCCAACCTATCAGACACACAGTTCAAAGCACTGGTGATCAGGATGCTCACAGAATTGGTTCAATTTGGTCACAAATTAGATGGAAAAATGAAGGCTATGCTAAGTAAAATGAAGGAAAATCCACAGGGAACCAATAGTGATGGGAAGAAAACTGAGACTCAAATCAATGGAGTGGACCAAAAGGAAGAAAGAAATAATCAAACAGAAAAGGATAAAGAAACAAGAATTCAAAAAAATGAGGAGAGGCTTAGGAACCTCCAGGACATCTTTAAACGTTCCAACATCCAAATTATAGGGGTACCAGAAGGAGAAGAGGAAGAGCAACAAAAGTAAAAGTTATTTGAAGAAATAACGAAGGAGAACTTCCCCAATATGGCTATGGAAATAGACTTCCAGGAAGTCCAGGAAGCTCAGAGAGTCCCAAAGAAGTTGGACCCAAGGAGGAAAACACCAAGGCACATCATAATTACATTAGCCAAGGTAAAAATGAAGGAGAGAATCCTAGAAGCAGCAAGAGATAAGGAGACAGTTACCTACAAAGGAGTTCCCATCAGACTGTCAGCTGATTTCTCAAAAGACACTTTACAGGCAAGAAGGGGCTGGAAAGAAGTATTCCAAGTCATGAAAGACAAGGACCTACATCCAAGATTACTCCATCCAGCAAAGCTATCATTTAGAATGGAAGGGCAGATAAAGTGCTTCTCAGATAAGGTCAAGTTAAAGGAGTTCATCATCACCAAGCCCTTATTATATGAAATATTAAAGGGACTTATCTAAGAAACAGAAGATAAAAAACATGTGCAGTAAAATGACAGCAAACTCACAAATATTAACAACCACACCTAAAACAAAAACAAAAAGAAACTAAGCAAACAAGAACAGGAACAGAATCACAGAAATGGAGATCACATGGTGGGTTAGCAACAGGGGAGTGGGAGGAGGAGAGAGGGGGAAAAGGTACAGAAAATAAGTAGCATAGATGATAGGTAGAAAATAGACAGGGGGAGGGAAAGAATAGTATGGGAAATTTAGAAGCTAAAGAACTTAGACACATGGACATGAACTAAAGAGGGGAATGTGGGTGAGAGAGGGTGTGCAGGATGAAGGGGAATAAAGGGGGGAAATGGGACAACTGTAATAGCATAATCAATAAAATATATTTAAAAATTAAAAAAAACACATGAGATCCAAGAGGCATAATGTGCTCAACAAACCTGTGCTCTTATTTCTGCCTGTGACCCAGTAAGATTAAATAATTGTTCTTTCTCTGAAACAACCCTGGCTTTTGCACTGTCTCACTTGGTTAGTGGAAGTTTCTTCCCTCCAGGTAAATGTCAGTTTCTAACCACCACAAACCTTGATCTTTCTGCTCCCTTGCTTACAAAGTTCCCATCATAAAACCTCAACAATAACTTCTAGAATTATTCCTCCTTGTTTACAGGTAAGTCTCCCCTGCTGGACTGTGGGATTTCAAAGGCAGACCATTACTTATGTGCTTCAGTGTCTCCAGATCCTAGACCAATGCCTGTGAACTAATATGTTCTCAATAAATGCCTTATTGAATGAAGAGCTTCCTAGTTCATCTGCCGCTGCTAGTCTCTCCTCCAATTCATCTTCATTCATACCATTACATTAAAATTCTTCAAGCAGAGCTCAAATCATAAAACTCTACTGGTTAAAAGCATTCTTGACATTATTCTGCTGCTTAAAAAATTAGGGGTGGACTCCTTAGCCTATTGTTGAAAACCTCCTCAGTCTGCATGACTTCTTAAATTTTTCCCAAATGACTGCTCCAGAAAACCCACAACAAACCTCCCCTCCACTACTTGTTTTTCTCCTATATCAGGGTCTCACTTGTGTGTTGCTCATGATATTTCCTTCACGTCAAGTAGTTTTCCCTTTTCTTTTTCTCCAAGTCCCATCTTGATGTCTTCTACAATATAGTTATTGTCCTGCAATCTGTAGTCTTTCGACAGGCCTTCAGGTCATTTCTAGGCATTGTGGGTAGCAGAGGTCACACATAATAGAAGATGGCATTGTGCCCTAGAGGAGCCAAATTCTCGTGCATAAACAGATGTGCAAGCTCTAGACCATAGTGAAAAGTGTGCATGTGGTACTCTAGGTTCTCAGGGGATACGCACCTACCCCAAGGAGGGGAGACTGAGGAAATACCCCTTGCGGAGGCTGTGATATATGGGTTGAGTTTCCAAAATTAGCTAGGAGTTAGCTAGAAAAAAAAGAATGAAATAAGAAGGTTGTAAGCAGACAGAGCAGGCAGCCGTGAGATTTTGGGGATTCTAACTTGGGTGGTATAGCTGAATCTGTGCTCATAATTCCCACACCAATTTGCCTGCCTAGGAACTCCCACAGAATCATGTCTCTTATGGACATACTGCTTGTTGCCCTATATCATAGTCATTAACCTGCTAATCCAATCTTCGTTATTAGACACAAAAATAATAACTAAGCCTGACTCATCTTTTTTTATCCTTTAATAGCCTTTCAAAATGTCTTCCATCTACACAGTACATAATTGTATGTGTAATATTTGTTGAATGGATGACTCATTTTGATTGAATTGCCCTGAATTCTCAGGAGAGTTTGAACTCTTAATATTTGGCTCACAACTCTCAATAGAGGCTTCCCAAAGTGGTCTCTTACTTGTAGGGTATGTACAACAGGAAAGCTACTAAAATGTAAGAGAAATAAGGCTCTGATAATCATCATGACATGTTTTCTGATGTTATCAAATCATACTTAACATGGTAAATGATAGCATATGCTAGCAAAGCAAGTCAAATTCCCTATGCCAGCCTTGCTAATACCTGTAACATCTGTAGGGCTTGTAACTAGAACCAGTAAAGGCCCACATAACATAAACCTATATATTCAAAAGTTATAAATGATTCTAAAAACTATTAAGCACAATGTGGATCCAACACAATTCCTATCAAGATTGCAATGATGCATTTCATAGAACTAGAACAAATATTTCAAATATTTATATGGAACCATACAAAGCCCCTATAGCAACAGTGACCCTGAGAATGAACAAAGTTGGAGGAATCATGCTACCTAATATCTAACTATAGTACAAGTCCATAGTAATCAAAACAGCCTGGTACTGGCATAAAAACAGACACATAGGTCAATGGAACAGAAGAGAGAGCCCAGAAAACCCCCGACAACTTTATAGTCAATTAGTATTCAACAGATGAAGCAAGCACATACGATGGGCTAGATAGTTTATGCAATAAATGGCATTGGGAAGATTTGACAGATACATGCAAAAAATAAAAGTAGACCACCTTCTTATACCACATGCAAGAATAAATTAAAAATGAAATGGATTAAAGACTTAAATGTTAGACCTGAAATTGTAAAAATCCTAGAAGAAAATGTAGGCAGTAAAATCTCAGACAATGCTCCTAGCAATATTTTATCTGATATATCTCCTCAGGTGAGGGAAACAAAAGAAAAAAGAAACAAATGGGTATGCATGAAAGTAAAAAGCTTTTGCACAGCAAAGGAGATCATTGACAAAATAAAAAGACAACCCACAAAATGGGAGAACATAATCATTGATACATCTGATAAGGGGTTAATATCCAAAATTTATAAAGAATGTATAAAACTCAATACCACCCCCCCCACAATCTAATTTAAAAAATAGGCAAAGAACCTGAATAGACATTTCTCCAAAGAGGACACACAGATGGCCAATATACATATGAAAAGATGCTCAATATCAGTAATCATCAGAGAAATAAAAATTAAGACCACAATGATATAACACTTCACACCAGTGAGAATGGCCATCATAAACAAATCAACAAACAAGTGTTGGAGAGGATGTGGAGAAAGGGGAACCTTTCTGCACTGTTGGTGGGAATGTAAATTGGTGCAGCCACTGTGGAAAGCAGTATGAAGATACCTCAAAAAATTAAAAATTGAACTGCCTTTTGACCCAGTCACCCCACTTCTGTGAATATAGCCAAAGAAACACAAAACCCTAGTTCAAAAAGACATAAGCACCACTATGTTCATTGCAGGGTTATTTACAATCATCAAAATATGGTAGCAGCCCAAGTGCCCATCAGTAGATGAGTGGGTAAAACAACCATGGAACAGTTACACAATGGAATTCTACTTGGCTGTGAAAAAGAAGAAAATTTTACCCTTTGCAATGGTATGGATGGACCTGGAGAACATTATGCTGAGTGAAACAAGCCAGTCAGAGAAAGACAAATACTCTATGATTTCACTCATATGTGGAATCTAATCAACAAACTGAACTAACAAGCAAAATAGACACAGACTGATCGATGGAGAGCAAATGACAGTGGATGGGGAGGTTGGGGGAGGAGGATAGAGCAAAAAGGAGAAAGGACTCAGGGACATGGACAACAGTGTGGTGATTGTGGTGTGGAGGAGGATAAATGGTAATGAAAAATACAATAAAAATAAATTTTTAAAAATGTGTTCTATGCTCCTACCTTGACAAAATACCTTTCTAATCATCTGGAAGGGCAGGTTCAAATTATGGATGATCAGACTGTGAAATTATAGGTTAGAAGTTAGTAGCATAGGAAAAGTACACCACTGGCCTGTAGTAACACTCACCCCTTCTCTTCTCCCTGTGTTGTATCCTCTTGCACTGAGAGGGACAACAGGACCCAGAGAATGGATGAGAAGTGGATTGATAGTTGTACAACAGGGAGCCACATCAGAGAGGCTAGGAAGGGGCCTGCATTGCCTGAACCTTAGGCACTATTTCTGCTTCTTTAAGCATCCTCCCTCAACATATGCTCTCACTCCCATGAAGACATAGTAGCTTCATATACATTTCTAGGGAAGTTAATGTTTCCTCCCCTGAGGAAGCTATAGTTGATGAAGTCCATATAACAAACATATGTAAAAGATCTGGAATACTTAAAATATATAGCAGAATATGTTGTGAGTGGCTGTAATATTTTGTGATTGTGGTTAAACAATCACTATAGTGACTATAATCATGTGTAAAACTAATTTTATTTCAATGAATCAACTAGGATATAATGAAACAAAGATCTTTGTTTCCTTTTTAAGAAACATTGTTAAAAAACAAGGACACCCTCTATGAAAAACTGAAACAAAAAAATATCGAGCTGCAGAAAACTCATCACCAGGATAACTGATAACTTGAATCAGTCTGTAAAGAAATCTATAGTTTCATAATACATTAGAGAGCAATGAGGTATCCTCTTGATAAGCTAACATCCTTTGACAGAAAGGCTTGCTTAAACTTCTTTACATTTTGGTTCAAAATAGTCATAAAATATAATTTGGGGGACTTTCTACTGAAATTGTCAACAGAGCTGTGAGTTTCTTATAAACCTCTAGTCATTTATGATGTCAGAAAACTGGTCATCTTTCCCATAGATAACTATGAAAATTTGATCTAGGTTTCAAAACACAAGTGAATTTAATGAGTTTATTTTTATGAATAATATAACTTTGGAAAAGACAAAACTTGATATCTGTAGATGTCAAGTGAAGGACAATGAAAAACACCACTGGATTCAGATCTAAGCTTCAGTTGGAATTCCAGCAGTCATCAGATATATGACTTTGCATAAGTCATTTAAACTGAATTATTTGAGAAATAATATTGCAGCATAAAATGAGGCTAATAATATTTAATATTTTGTGGAGAATTGGACCACATGTGGAAGTGTTTTGTAAACATCTTTGTGGTAGAACTGTACCATAGCAATATTAATGTTATTTGTTTTAACTCCCTCCCACTGTGACTTTTTTAAAATCCTTACCAGAGGACCTTTATTTATTCATTACTTTTAGAAAAAGAGGAAGGGATAAAGAAAGAGAGAGAGGCAAACATCAATGGGAGAAAGGAACATCTATTGGCTGCTTCCCATATGTGCCTTGACTGAGGACCAAACCCGCAACCTAAGTATGTGCCCTGACTGGGAATTAACCCTGAAATGTTTTGTTACCTGATGATGCTCCAACCAACAAAGCCTCACCAGCTAGGATCCACTGTGATTCCTGACATATGTCATATAAAAAGGGCATATCCTTCAATAGTGGATGCACTTTTTTGTTTAGCTCAGTAGCATTTAATTCTTCAAGTCTTAGACTTGCAGAGGTCTGATTCAGTCATTACAATGACTGATCTGAATCAAGATGTCATCTTTCTAGTTGATGCTTTCATTTTAACAAGCAATTAGAATCAATTATGTAGTCATCTATTTGATTATTTGACAACTGAGGCTTTCTGTAACTAGAAATAATGATCTCAGTTGTGTTTTGGTCAATTTTGTCATACTGTATAAACCTCAACATCATTTTAATGAATTTTTATTCCTAAGAGAATTAAAGAGTACATGACTAAGATAAAATAACAAGAGGTATGCACAATGTTTGTATTATAGTCTTCAATATGTATGTCCTGAGGGGAAGAAAGAGAAAGATTTTATATTGTCAAGCATGTTGTAGAAGCATAAGTAAGTCATGAAATGAAGCAGAGGTCATTCAAAGGCAGGGGAAATATACTGTTGAACAGTCAGCAATGAAGAGGCAGCAAAGCCACAAGCAAACCTATGAGTCGATTATGGAGATGCTCCAGGACAAGGTTTTGAAGGGGCTGATGAAGAGCCAGAATTCCAAATGAGATCTGTGAAGCTGACATTAAATGCACTTCAACTTTTATATTGTGTGATATTCATGACGATTATTATGTGTAGAAGAGCCTGGATCCAGGGAGACCTGTGGCACAAATAAAGGCCTTCTTTGTCTTCCACTGATTCTCCTTCACAAACTCTACGTGTGTTCATGCCACTTTTCAAATCCCCTGCACACTTCTGGGAAGGCCTGGCTTCTCAGGACAGCTTAATGTGTTAGGCTATGATTTATAACCCATTCTTCTTTTTTGAGAACTATTTGTTTTAATCTTTTATTAAGAATACTAATATACTTATGTTCTTAACGTATTGTTAAGAATATTACCATACATGGCTGCTGTGGCTCAATGAACTGAGTTGGCCTATGAACTGAAAGACTACCAGTTCAATTCCTGGTCAGGGCACACGCCTGGGATGTGGATCAGGTTCCCAGTTAGGGGCATGCCTGAGGCAACTGATGTATCTGTCTGTTTCTCTCTCTCTTTCTCCTTCCCTTTCCCTCTCTAAAAATAAATAAATAAAATATTTTAAAACGAATCTTACCATATAGAAATATAGGCAGATTAACTCAGATGCCCATCATATAGCCCTAAAAACCACTACTTCGTGGAAAAATCCTGCTCCATTTATACCCCATCAACATCCTCATACAATCTGTGTAATCTTCAGTTTGCACATCTAAAAGAAAAATTTTTTAATAAAATAATCACAACCTATTCTCATACCTGAAACAAAAAGTTTATTTCTGTCACCAAATATCCTAGCTGTTATTCAAAATTACAAATGTGTCAGATATTATTGTTTTTACATTGTTTGATAAAGATCTAAATAATACCTGTATGTAATGATTGGTATGCCTTTCATGATCTTTTAACCTATGTGTTTCTACTTCACTTTTTTCCATTTCCCCTACCATTTAATAATAATATAGTTGAGTACTTGCTAAGTTCCTAGTCCTGTGAAAAACTGTACATGCATGGCTTCCAATTCTTACAAAGGCACTCTAAGTTGGATGTCGATTTCCTTATTCTCTCTTGCTTAGCCCCAAGTTTCAAACATAGGAGTATCCAACTAAAAGTTGGCATTCTTTCCATTATACCACACTCTTTCAAAGTTCACTTTAAAGACACCAACTGTATCACCACCCCAATCTCTACTGCTTCATACACTTGCCATACAATTTTCTCTCACTGTTATGCTTTTCTCCCAACAAAGGAAAGAAATTAATGCTTTTCTTAAGGTAAATGAATCCTGGTTATGGGCTTTAGTGAAAATTTAAGTATAGAATACTACTTCCCAAGAACCTTTATGGATTAACTAATAACAAGTCAAGTCAAAATCACCTATTCTTTCTTTTGACAGGGTTCATTCTTTACTAGGCCTGTGAATGAGGTGAAAATCACACAAAAATGGTATATTAACCTCTTTAAGAGATTTTATAAAATTCATCATGATATTCTTATGGAAGAGATGGAGAAACAGGGGTCATATATTAGTAAAATTATCTATGTTCAAATAATCAAGGCTGATTAAACCAAAACTGTTCGAGACCAATGCAGGATAATTAGAAACTTTGGACAAAACCAAGGGGCAGGATGGAAGCAAGGGAGGGAGGTGAGTTTGACTGGGGTGGGGTAGGGGGAGTGGTTGGGGGAAAATGCAGACAACTTTAATTGAACAATAATAAAATAATTATTAAAAAAAGAAACTTGACCTTCAGGCAGCAGCTAGAAGGTATGTAGTTAAACCCCTTATAGGGAAAAACTGGAAGATACACTCTTTTGCCTTTTCCTTCTGTGCCTTGCCTGGGTTTACAGCCATGCAGGGATGTTCCAGCACCCATTAAGAGCTGTGTCTTTATTGGTTACAATTCTGTGGGACTCTTAAATGCAAGCCATGTTGACTATCAGAGCCAGGTGATCCAGGAACTCATCCCTTGGGCAGCAGACACAAAAGCTGGGGTGCAGACATGTGTATAAGTGCTTTCCAGGGAGTTATTGCTGACTTAGGGTGGGCTGAAGGGAGAAGGCAGAGGAGGTGACTATTAGCTTCAGTGGTCCCTGAGGAAGATTATAACTGTACTGTAGCTGCATGCCAAATTAGAAGCTTGATCCTCAGGCAGCAGTTTTAAAGTATGCAGATAAACCCCTTTAGGGAAAGACTGCAAAATGGACATTTTTGCCTGCTTCCTCTGCACTGTTCCATGGATAGATAATCATGGTGAGTGCCCTCATGACTATTAAGAATTGCTTCTTCATCTGCCATACTCTTGTGGGTCTCATGGGCACAAACCCCATCGGCTTTCAGAAGTATGTGTTTTGAGAGCCAGTCCCTTGGGTAGGAGTCTTACAGGTTAGAGTGCTAGATGTGGGGTCCAAATCCTTTGCTCCTCAGGGAGAACCTGGGAGTTGGGGTTCCCTCCCAATTATATGGCAATCCTGATTGTGGTGGGATTTATGGTGAGCATTTGTCTCAGCCTTTCCTACTCTATCCAATATGGCTATTTTCTGACTTACCCAATGAATAGGAGTTACTCAAACAATTTCTATATCTCTTTCAAAGGAAATTACTCCATGTGTGCATTTGGTGTATCCATGGAGGAGGGGGCACAACTGATGGAAAGCACAAAGGTAACCCAGGAAAGATTAACAATATGTACCCAATATTTTTATAAACAGTTGAATTTTAGATAAACTGGTTAAATTATACTTAAGTCTATGCTTTTTGTTACACTCATCCAGGGAAATCTTAGTTTACTGAGGTACTAATTCTACTCAGCTCCTTGAACTGTGGATAATGTGTCTGGAAATAAAGAAATCATTCTGAACTGTGAACCTCATGTAATCAGACCTACACAGAAATGCCAAATATCATATAGGGTTTTAATAGAAGTAGAAAAGATTCAAATCAAACATCTTTTAGAAAGGATAGAGACATGTGCTTTATTCTACTAGGTTTACAGAGAACTTAGGGAAGTTTTTCTCACTGGAAAAGTTATGTACTTTCTCTCTAAAATTCCCTTTAGTTTATTTTCCAGAGGATCTTATGTTAAGGTACCAAAGAAAACAAGAAGAAAATTATAGCCTTATAAACTGCTTGACTAAATACCTCCTTCTAAAAAGAATGGTGGTTTCTATTGGATACAGTTAAGCACCAAAGCTATAATTTTCCATTTACTTTCCTTTGCCATTGTATATGTAGTTTATTTACCACAATTTGATGCAATTTGCACTTTGTCAGAGGATGTATTCTGCAGATTCACATTAACCACATTTCTTCTCCAACATTATATTATAAAACCTGTCCCTGTCACTCTTCTTTGACATGGGCCATTTCCTCACATGGAACCCAGTTGTCAAATGATTGAAGCCTGTGTAATTCAGCTCTAATGGATTCTATGAGGTGAGGGTGTTTTGTACTGCTCTAGTTTAAAATGCCTTTCCTCAAATAACTCACACAGCTGAAAGTGCACACACTTCAAATAGAGAAGATCAAATCCCACTGTCATGCTACTGGAATAGCTATCTTGACAGCTTTTAATTTGTAGTTTTGTTTGGAGGTGTTTAATTTAAGGAAAGACACATAAATCACAGGTGAGCAGGAGGTCTAAGATGTGAGCTCTTAGACGTTGGGTAGTTTGAACAGCAGTTTGAGCTACACATCTTTTTTTTTTTTTTTGAAGAAACTCAGTTTTGATCTACTTTACATCAATTCCCTTTAACACACTTTTTAAAATGTAACTTATTACTTAAAGATTGCACATTTTCCCCAAGAGATGTAACTGTATCTTTTTTATTTTCCTTTGTATTGAATTTGTTGGGGTGACACTGGTTAACAAAATTATACAGGTTTCAGGTGCACAATTCTATCACACATCATCTGTACACTGCATTGTGTGTTCACCACTATACACTCCTCCACTTCCCTCCACCCCCCTCTCCCAAGCAATCACTACACTGTTGTCCATGTCCATGAGGTTTTTTTTTCCTTTTTTTCTTTTTTACTCAATCCCTCCACCCCATCTCACCCAGTCACCACTCCTGAAAGCTGTCAGCCTCCTCTCGACCTATGAGTCTGTCACTACTTTCCCTTATTAGTTCAGTTTTTTCATTAAATTCCACATATGACAGCAATCATATGGTATTTGTCTTTCTCTGACTGGCTTATTTCACTTAGCATAATGTTCTCCAGGTTCATCCATGCTGTTGCAAAGGGTAAGATTTCCTTCTTTTTCACAGCCAAGTAGTATGCTACTGTGTAAATGTATCACAGCTGTCTTTATTGTAATACTGTCTTGGAAGTGGATTGTTTAACATATAGTTTATTCTGACTTTATCTTTCCAAAGGGCCTGGTTATATTTTATAAATATTAATTCACTTCTTGAATATACACAAAAATTTTTCTACTACCATTTTATTTTTTCTTCAATATGTTAATTAGTAGAAAACCTACTACATTGCATTGCTGAACAGTGCTGAAGCTGAGTTACAAGGCCACCTGAGGCCCCATAATTGGGCTGAGGTCAGTGGGCTTGCCTCCAGGGGCACTGAC
Source organism: Tonatia bakeri (assembly GCA_004024845.1). Taxonomy (NCBI): domain Eukaryota; kingdom Metazoa; phylum Chordata; class Mammalia; order Chiroptera; family Phyllostomidae; genus Tonatia; species Tonatia bakeri. The sequence continues at coordinate 44,694 of PVIA01010592.1, forward strand.
TGGCATGTCTCCCACCAGGTTCCTAGGTGAGCAGGAGTGCTCCCAGACCATGATTAGAAGAGACTGGAGCCAAGGCACAAGGCTCCTTCTGACTCTGTTATCAGACCAAGATGTGTGGGCCTGCCTCCAGGAAGTCAGAAGGGCATGTCTTCCACTGTGTGCCTGTGGGAGTAGGACTGTTCACATATTATGGTTGATGAGGCATAGTACTGGGTCATAGGCTGCCTCAAGGCCCACAGCCAGTACCAAGGTCTGTGGGCCTGTTACTTGAGGAATGACTCCTCCAGGCTCCCTTGGTAGATTGTGCTGGAGGAAGGGCAAAGGCCAAAAGGGCTATAGCAAAGTCCACAGAGTAACAGGGCTACTTCTGGGTCTGTAACCAGGACCATAGTCAGCAAGCCTGCCATCTGCACATGGGCCCACCTTCTCCAAATGACCCTCCTTGGTCTTAGGTTCCACAAGTTGCTACCTAGATCCCAAAACTCTCCAAAAAGCACTTTTGTTCATGGACAGCTGCCAAATTATTATTGCTGTATGAGAGTATGAGCAGAATACCTTCTATTTATTCTGATATCTTATTGACATCTTTCTATATACCTTACATATATACAATTTTTACATTTTTATTTGTTGACTTTATCTTAATAAAGTTAGAGCAAAAGGAAATGGATGGAGAAAGATATACTATGAAAACAGCTATCAGAACAAAGTGGGAACTGCTATATTAATTTTAGAAAGGGCAGACCACGGTCTGTTATCACAAATAAAGAGGGGTATTGATAATGATAAAAGGGTCTTTTTTTCCAAGAAGTCAGAACAATCTTTAATGTGTAAGTCCTAATAATGAAACATCAAAATACTTGAGGCCCCCAAAAATTATAGAACTACAAGAAGAAGTACATAAATCTATGATTATAATTAGAAACTTCAACACCTCTCCATCAAAAACAGACAGATTCAGCGGGCAGAAAAAAAGGAAGGACAGAGTTAAACTCAACAACACTATAAATCAACTGGATAAGATTAACATCTATAGGCTAGTTTATCTAACATTTTTCCCAAGCTCACAGGGAACATACACTAAGATAGACTACATTCTTGGCCATAAAACTCACCTTACCAATATTAAAAGACTAGAAATTATACCATATCTTCTTTCATTCCACAATGAAAATAAACTATAATCAACAGGAGAAAGATAGCTAAAAATCCCAAATATATGGACATAAAAAACACACATCTAAATAAACATGGGACAAAGAAGAAATCACAAGAGAAATTAGAAAATATTTTAGACAATGAAAATGAAAGAACAACTTTTTCAAATGTGTGGGATTCAGCAATAATAGTACTTGGGAGAAATGAGGCATTGAATGCAGATATTGGAAAAGAAGAAATGAAAAATCAGTAATCTAATTTTCCACCTTAGAAAACTAGAAAAAGAAGAGAAAATTATATCTACATTAGGCAAAAGAAAAGAAAGAATAAAAATTTAAAAATCAAGAGCAGAAATTAATGAAACTGAAAACATGAAATCAATAGATAATCAGTGAAACCAAAAGCTAGTTCTTTGAAATGATCAGTAAAATTGATAAGCTGGTAGCCAGGCTAACTTAAAAATATAGAGGATTTCTGACCAAGATGGAGGTGTAGGTAGATAAACTTTGCCTTCTTGCACAACTAAAAGAAGTACAACAACAAACTTAAAAACAAAAAATAACCAGACCTGCTAGAAAATCTAACTGTATGGAAGTCCGCCAGCCAAGGAGTTAAAGAAGAAACATCTATCCAGACCAGAAGGACGGTTGGAGAAGGGCAGCCGAGTGGAGGGGACTGATGGCAAGCCAGTTGCTGGAGGAATGGGCAGTCCCACATTTGTGTGCATTCCAGGAGGAATAACAGGGGAGTGAGATACACCACACAACCCAGCCTTTCACCATGGGGAAATAAAGCCTCAAAACCTCTGGTTGAAAAAACCTGTAGGGCTTGAGGCATCAGGAGAAACTCCCAGCCTCACAGATAGGTTTGGTGGAGAGACCCACAGGGTCCTAGAATGTGCACAAACCCACCCACCCAGGGATCAGCACCAGAAGGACACATTGCTTATGGGTAGTGGAGGAAGTGACTGAAAGGCAGATGAGAGCCAAGCAAGGAGCAGTTTCTTCTTCCACCCCTCCCACACACATAGCACCACAACCCAGCCAAGTGAGTTGCCCTGCCCTGGCAAATACCTAAGGCTCCACCCCTTACTACATAACAGGTACACCAAGACAAAAAACTATGGCCCAAATGAAAGAACAGATCAAAGCTGCAGAAAAAATACAACTAAGCAATGGAGAGATAGCCAACCTATCAGATGCAGAGTTCAAAACACTGGTAATCAGGATGCTCACAGAAATGGTTGAGTATGGTCACAAAATAGAGGAAAAAGTAAAGGTTATGAAAAGTGAAATGAAAGCAAATGTACAGGGAACTAACAGTGAAAGGCAGGAAACTGGGACTCAAATCAATGGTTTGGAGCAGAAGGAAGAAATAAACATTAAAGCAGAACAGAATGAAGAAACAAGAATTCAAGAAAAAATGAGGACAGGCTGAGGAACCTCTGGGAAAACTTTAAACATTCCAACAGCTGAATCATAGGGGTACCAGAAGGAGAAGAGGAAGAGCAAGAAATTGAAAACTTACTTGAAAAAATAATGAAAGAGACCTTCCTTAATATGGCAAAGAAAATGTACTTTCAGGAATTCCAGGAAGCTCATAAAGTCCCAAAAAAGTTGGACCCAAGGAAGCACACACCAAGGCACATCATAATTACATTACCCAAGATTAAAGATAAGGAGAGAATCTTAAAAGCAGCAAGAGAAAAGAGACAGTTACCTACGAAGGAGTGCCCAAAAGATTATCAGCTGATTTCTCAAAAGAAACCTTGCAGGCAAGGAGGGGCTGGAAAGAAGTATTCCAAGTCATGAAAGGCAAGGACCTACATCTAAGATTACTCTATCCAGCAACACTATCATTTAAAATGGAAGGGCAGATAGACTGCTCCCCAGATAAGGTCAAGTTAGAGTTCATCATCACCAAGCCCTTATATAAAATGTTAAAGGGACTTATCTAAGAAAAAGAAGAAGATAAAAAGTGTGAATAGTAAAATGACAACAAACTCACAACTATCAACAACAGAACCTAAAAAAAAAATACAAAAACAAACTAATAAAACAATTAAAACAGGAACAGATTCACAGAAATAGAGATCAGAAGGTTATCAGTGGGGAGGGGTAAGGGGGAGAATGGGGGAAAAGGTACAGGGAATAAGAAGCATAGATGGAAGGTACAAAATAGACGGGTAGATTAGGAATAGTATGGAAAATGGAGAAGCCAAAGAAGTTGTATGTATGGCCCTTGGACCTGAACTAAGGGAGAGAATATTGGTGGCAGGGGAATACAGGGTGGAGCGGAATAAGGGGGAGAAAAAAATGGAACAACTGTAACAGCATAATCAATAAAATATATTAAAAAATAGAAGGTCCAAATTACTAATGTCAGAAATGAAAGACGATTTGTCACTGTTGATCTCACGCACATTAAAAGGATAAATAAGCAATATTGTAAGCAACTCTATGCCCACAAATTTGATAACTTAGGTGAAAGTTTAGACCTGTTCCTTGAAAAGTACAATCTACAAAAACTCACACACAAAAAAGTAGGCAATCTGAATGGACCTTTATCAATTAAAGAAATTGAATCAATATTTAATATTCTCTTAAAACAAGAAGTGCTAGACCCATGAATTCATTGGTGAATTCTACCAAACACTTAAGGATGAAATTATACCAATTCTCTATAATCTCTTTCAGAGGATAGATGCAGAATGAATACTTCCTGAATTATTCCATATGGAAGCATTAGCCTAATACCAAAACCAGATCAAGCTATTACAAGAAAAAAAAAACAACAACAACTATAGACCAATATCGCTAATGAATGTCGATGCAAAAAGTCCTCAACATAATATTAGCAAACTGAATCCAATAAGGTACAAACAGAATTATATATCACAACCAAAAGGGATTTATCGCAGAAAAGCAAGGCTGCTTCACCATTTAAAAAACCAATTAATGTAATCTATCACATCAACAGGTTAAAGAAGAAAAATCACATGCCCATGTGTAATAGATGGAGAAAAAGCAAGTGACAAAATCCAACTCCCATTTGTGATAAAACTCTCAATAAACTAGGAACAGAGGGAAACTTCCTCAAGCTGATTAAGAATATGCATAAAACAACTACAGCTAACATCACACTTATGGTGAGAAACTTAAAACTTTCCCACACAGATCAGGAACAAGGCAAAAGGTCGTCTGTCCTCTCCTCACTGCTCTTCAATATTGTATTGGAAGTCCTACCTACTGCATTAAGACAAGGAATGGAAACAAATTGGATGTAGATTGGGAAAGAAGAAATAATATTTGTCTGAAGGTGGCATGATTGCCTATGTAGAAAATAAAAAAAAAAAGGTCAACCAAAACATCATGGAACCAATAAATAATTATATAAAGATTGCAGGATACAAGGTTAATAATGTATTATCATTCATTATCCTCATTTAGCAATGAAGACACAGTCTGATAAATGTGTTGTTAAGCCATTTCATTGTGTCAAAATTATAGAGGGTAATTATACAAAACTAGATGGTATAGTCTGTTACACACCTAGGCTATATGATATAGGAGTGATTTTCAACTGGTGTGACACAAGAATTTTTAAAGCATGCAATACCTGACTATTTAGTCAGGGGTACTGGCCTCCTTTACCTTAGACTGTCAAATTTAAAAAATGACAACAGCCAATATAACAATAGCCATCCTGTGTAAATGAATCAAAATTATACCATTTTTTTGTCAGTTCAGCCAAAAATACACTATATTTTTGGTGTGCTGCAGAATTTTGGTAACTAGTTTATGTGTGCCATGAAATGAAAAAGGTTGAAAATCACTCCTAGGCTACAAGGATGCACAACACTCTACTGCATAAGACAATAAGAGATTAAACCAAGTACAAGAGAAAATGATGGATCAAGAGATCTGGTAAATGAGTGTATGAAGCTGTTGCCTGCATAATAAATACACCACACTATTTTACAGCAAAGATTTTTTTAGTAAGTAGAAATAGCACATTCCAAAATAGCACTAAAAAGTATATAGTAAATAGATAAATGAGTAACAGTCATTTATTATTATTATCAAGTACTATGTGCTATGCATAATTGTATGTGCTATACTTTTATATGACAGGCAACTCAGAAGGTTTGTTTATACCAGCATCACCACAGACACATGAGTAATGTATTGTACTATGACATCAGGTTGTCTACAGTGTCTCTAATGACAGTTCAGCTCCATTATAATCTTATGGCACCACCAGTGTATAGGTAGTGTATCATTGACCAAAACATTGTTATGTTGTGAATAACTCATATACAAAGTCAACTATGATCCTATATACCAATGATGAAGTACAATTTGAAATTAAAACACTATATTAGCACCCCCCAAATTAAAATACTTTGAGATAAATATAACAGTATACATAAGATCTGTATTAAGAAAACTATAAAATTCTAATAAATGGTGCAATGTGGGGTGTTTTGAGCCAGTGCTCATGTGATTTGGCATTGTTTTATGATTCCAACAGTATCAATATTACTGTATGGCAGCTATCAAAGACCATAGAGAACTGTTTATTTTCTTCTTCTTTTTTTTAATGATTGTTCAAGTACAGTTTCTCCCCTTTACTCCCAATCAAGCCCATCCACCCCTCCTTCCCAACTTCCCTCCCATTACCACCCTCCCCCTAGTTTTTATCCATGTGCCATTTAACTTTGTTCCTGTAAACCCTTCCCCTTTTCCCCTGAACCAATTGACAACCAAGTTATGGAAGGGAGGGGGATATT
>PVIA01010593.1:0-50617 GCA_004024845.1 Tonatia bakeri
GGGCAGTTTAATTTTGTGATTTTATAAATTTTAAATGAACACATCTATGTGACTACAGATCTACCTGAAATTTACTTTTTACAACTTTATAAGACATAAACACAGTTGAAAATCAAGATAATTCCTTTGCTGGACCGCACATCCTGATTTGGGTCTGGAAAACGAGACGCCCTTAACTGTAGCAGAAGCCTGCGCAGCACACTCAGTGAGGAAGGGCCACACTGACCGGACCCACACAGGACAAAACATGGTATCTGTCTTCTGCTTCAGCCTGTGCCTCAGTTTAAAAACTCAGCACTCCTCAACCAAGATCGAGAAAGGGAGTTTCAACTTGGGCTCATGCCAACGGAGGCCACTGTCAGCAGAGATTAGACAGGGGGACTTTGTCTGGCACTCTCAGCCTCTCACACAAAATCCAAGTGAGGAGCACTTGCTCCCCCTTTTCCCTCTGTCCGACCTCTCTCCAGCATTTGACTCTCTGTCTTCAATTTCTTTCTTCTGAAAGATGGTGAGACTTTAAAAACCAACACACGTACTCACATCACTTGCACTTGAATGCTAGTGCAGAGTATTTTTAGACAACCGCACTTCTAGACCCAGGTCCTGTAATCGAGCGTGTGGACAGAGGTTCGGCTGACTTTTCCGCCCTTTGCCTCTACCTGTTGTTAATGCCACTTCCTGATGGCCAAGGGCACGGCACCAACAGCGGTCATGGCCAGGAGCACACCCCTCTTCCCTCTCTGTCCATTTATTTGTACAAAATGGATGAAGAGGGAAGCTTTAAAAGAAACAGCTTTCCCTCTGACTCAGAACCACATGACTAAAGTCAATTTCTGTTTTTTGTCCAAGAAATGCTATTTACATGCAGGACATGACTGAATATTTGCTGACAGATGTGGATGTCAAAGGGATCGTTAGGAAACCGTATTTCTGCATTTCTTCCGGAAGAAGGAAAGCTACTGACAGATGACCGAATGGAACAAGAGAACAGGCTTCCGTCTGCGGTGGGGCGACCCACTGCTGGGCAACGGTGCCCCGACGTCCGTTCGGAGCACAACGCCCACCGCTTGCCAGTGGGGCGGTCAGAGAAGGTGGCGATGACAGCCAGCCAGCTTCTTTATGCGACGCACAACCCCACACAGTAACAGCACTGCAAGAAAAAGGGTCCCTGCGCAGGAATTTCGAGTCATCGGCAACAGCACAGCTGCACGTACGTGGAGCTGAAGTCAGCCCAGTTGTTGGGGGTCGCGGAGGGCTCAGCAGAGGTCACCGCCGGGGGCGCAGGGGTCTCCCTCACAGCCACCTTGGGTGCGGGGGTGGAGGCCAGGTCTGTCACTGGTTTGACCGGAGCAGGAACCTCGTTTTCTGGGATCTTCTCTGCGTAGTTTGCAGGAAACCACCCGGTCTTTCCTTTCAGTTCTCCTCCTAGCCATCCCGGCTCTCCAGTCTGGCTTTCGTCCACCTGCAGGAGAGTCACAGGGTTTAGTTTCAGTGGGACTGACCCGTAAAGACACCAGACACTCTACAGAATGAGGCCCTGAGTCCTGACACACTGACACACGGCACAGACGGCTCTGCATCCGACTCAGGCCGGAGTTGGGAGACGCTTCTAGGCCCTGGCTCCGGACAGACAGGAGGTGCTGCAGCCCCAGTTCTCGCCCGCTCTCCGTGCGTCTCTGCCTCTCTTCCCTCTTCCTAGTCCTGGCAGTTCGGAGACAGCACCTGGAGTCCTGCGGCCCCCAGTTCACACTGCTAGAGCTATTCTGAATTGGAAAGTGATCTGACACACCTCATCACTCAGGAAGTCATGTAGTTATTACAAATAATTTGACTTGGGTGATTATTTAAAGTTGAAAGTGAAGGACGCAATCGATATAAATTTAGTATTCTAAAAATCTCCAACAAGAATGGAGTCATCCAGCGTATGAACAAGAAAGATAAACACAGCCTTAGACGGTTTCCACGGGGAGCAAAGCTGACCGCTGCGTTCAGCCTTTTAAAAGCTGCGCAGATACATGATGGGAAAATTAAGGAAATAATTATTTACAGCAACAGTTTTAATTAAGATCCCAGTTTTCTTTCATACAAACTTAATTTTAACGGTCATGAAGTGCATGCAAGAATATAGAATTCTGCTGTTTAAAAATTCCAGAGGCTATTTATTATACCAAATGCTTCTAATGGTTGCATTGTATTTCAATTCTGATTCAAAAGGATTCTTCAAAGTCAGCAGAATGATTCTACTATTTTACGAGCAACAGAAGAACCAGTTTGGAGGACAGTTACATTCACTGTTAGAAAATTATGTTCATTACTGTAAGTCAAAATAAGGGGCTATCAGAGACCTGATCTTATTTGAATCCCTTAACATACTACTGCATAAGGAAACATTTAACACCTCAGTGGACATTAACGTTACTTTCTAGAAGTCACAGAAACAAACAGGTAGGGTCTAACGATGACTTCGAAAAATTGGCAAAAATACCAGTTTTCTGACCCATTCAAATGTTCAGTAACCAGCCAACCAAACAGCAAAGAGCTACGGCATCGGGCCTCCACCTGCACTCCACACGGAGTTGGTGACAGGCACGAAGCCCACTCCCCAACCCAAACGAAAGAGGCCCCGGGATGGGGTGGAGGTGAATATTTAGAGCACGGCACGGCACATGATGAGTGTTTAGCGGAGGACGTGTTAAAGCCGCCTCTCCTGCTGTCCCGGCGCCTGCAGTGTGGCCCTCTGCCCTGGGCTTCCGCCCATTCTAAAAGCCTGGCCTCCACTTGGCCCTCACCTCAGGCAGGCAGCTCTGGTTCTGCATATGGGGGGTGCCCTGCTCTAGAAACGGGGTCTGGGAGGAGCCACCCAGTTCGCCTCTGGCTAGCAGCAACGCCTTAGGGCTGACAGTCAACCCCTGCCCATGGCCTCTATGGAACTCCTCCTGGTCTGTACAAGCTGGATGTCTTGGGGTGTCAGCTGCCTGACCCATACCCGATGGTCCCCTGAGACACAGGGTCTTTTCTGGTCAACAGCCTCCTGGCTGGCCTGTCTGCAGCCAGATCAGGAGCCCCGAGGGACGCTCCCCTCTGCGGGCAGCTCTAGCTCCCGGCCCAGCACACCGATCACACCCGTTCCTGTCCCCTGCCTGCCAGAAGGCACCTCCCCTCCGACAGGTGCCATGACTCGGATAGGCGAAGGCTGGCCCTGACCTGTGCAAACAAGAACTTGCCCCTCCCTTCACGGTGTTTCACGTTGAGCCAAGAAATGCACCGGTCAACTTTGACCAAACAACAGCCTCAATCAGTTGGATTTATTCTTAAGGGATTCATGAATATTTATGAATAATTACATTTTCATTTTAAGGTTCAGAGAATAAAATAAAAATTCACTCTTGACATTAAATTAACCAGTTAGAGAAAGCACAAAGGTTCTCAAATGAAAATGAGAACCATTTCTTCTTGGGTTTGGGAAACTTTACCCAAAATGCCAATCCAGCTGTGGAAAACCGCTATGTAAGGTCAGGACAGAACAGGAGTGGGGCCTACAAACTTCTCTGTAACACGGTGGCTACCATGCGGACTTCGACACAGGAGTACAAAAAGTGGAATCATCAGTTGGCGGCTAGAAATCAGAGGGGTTCAAAAGATTAACAGCACTGGTCTTAATACAGTTTCCTGTAACCAGGCCCACGGAGCCGCCTCCAAGCATACGGGGTCATCACAGTGGAAACCAGCCAAGCGGGAAGCACAAAGCCCAGGCGCCACCCACACGCCTGGGGAGGCGCTGCGGGGCCCAGGGAAGGTGAGCAGGTGCACACTGTGCGCCGGGGGCTCGCAGCCAGGAGCGCGCCGCAGCTGGCGGGTTCGAGCGCCCGGGGCTGGAGCCCAGCAATACTGCGTCTCCTTCCGCAATGTTCTGTGCTCCACAGCTGCCACCTTCATGCAGGGAGGGAGCATTACTGTGTCTGCACCCCCTGACTTTGTCACAAAGAGGGGAAGGGCAGTCCCCTCCCGCCTCACAAGCATGACGAAGACTGGGAAGAGCGGGCGGGTTCGAGTGTGGACGGACTCACACCAGCTCCCGCGCGGGCTCCGGCCGCACGGTCGGGAGCAGCATGTGTTTCCTGCGTTTGCCAGTGGGAAGTAGAGGGCTTCCCTCGGAACTCCTGGGTGAGGATATTAGGTTGCCTTTTAAAGCTCTAATCTGGAGGTAGGCACATTTTTCCTCTAACTGTCACACTACTCAGCTCTGCCACTGCAACGAGAAAGCAGCTGGCAACAGTATGTTCATGAGGGAGCCGGCCGTGTGCCCACAAAACCTCCTCACACAACAGGGCTGGGCGGACCTGGCCCAGCCCTGGAATCACGTGCGCGCACCGGCCCCCCAACAGCTGCAGCCCTCTGACTGAGTATCACTAAACAAGTGGGGCTCAGATGGCAGTTTAGGAAAACCTAAGGCAGGCAGAAAAGAAAGGGTAAGTTTTAAAAAATTCTCCATCAAGAGAAGAAAAGGCAAGACCGGGTTTAAATTGTCGTGAGAGAAAAGCTGAGTTACAAGACAGACGCTTTCCAGAACGACTTGACCCTCTGATTGCTGACGACTGCTAGGAAGCTTCCTTTTTGGGTGTTTTAAGAAGAGGGTATTTTCCAGAAATAATTTAGAACTAGTCCTGACCAGAAGGGAGATTCAGTATTATCAGCGCTCAGATCAGTAGTTCCCAGAACTAAACCCCCAGAATGACCTGGAGGGGGTGCTAGGCCTGCGTGGGGGCCCGCAGTACGGGGGCGGGGGGGACTCTGGGGAGGGCCTTGGACCGGTTCTTTGTCAGCTCCCGGAGCAGTCCGGATGACCTCGGTCCTGCCCCACCTCACCCGGCCGAGTGACAGATCGGCCAGCGCTCAGGCACACCGCAACAGAACAGCACTGAGCAGGGGTCTCGTTTCTTACACTGTCCCGCCACGTTCCACACGTCAGCTTTGACTTACTCACCCCACACGCTGGGGCCTCCAGACTAGAAGACGGCCATAGATTTCCCAAGTATCGAAGCCTTAGCTGCCAAGGTCAAACTCAACTGTGAGACCTCCATTCGGAGTTCTGAGCACCTCAGTTCACTGATTCCTGTCTCTCCCCCAACTCCTGGCAGAACTGCTGTGTGAGCCCTGAGGGGCTTCGGCGCCGTCCGGCTTGCCCGTGCGCTGGCCCCTGAAAAGGTGCTAAACCTGAATGGTGGACATCGCCTTCTATTTCTCCGTATTATCGACATTTAGAACGGGGCTGTGTCTAAGATATCACTTTAATTTCTGCCAACCACAAAAGAATCTATTCTTGGAGAAAATTGGGCTGATAATCAAGTTTTTTCAAAAGCAAAACATTCTTCTGAAGCCCTCTCCAAGACTGCCTACATTAACAAAGAAAACACCGCTAGACATCTACAATCTCACAGGTACCGCTGGCCACTTTTCAGAGACGTTTAGCAGCCCGAGCATCTCCTGAGTACTGGGCCGACGAGTGAACTCCTGACTTATGTAACCGAGAGAGGCTGACAGCGACGTTCTAACTACATATTTTTGCATCATTTTCAGTCCTCTCCTGAGGTTACGTTTACTGATTTGGGAGAGCAGGGAGGGAAGACAAAGAGATCGGAGAGAGAGAAGCATCCGTCAGTTGCCTCCCATACACACCCCGGCCGGGGATAGAACCCACAACCTTTCGATGGATGGACGCCATGTCAATTTTGTCCCCCCTTTTCTTGCACTCATTGTTAACGTCACGGAGGTAGTACAGTTGTGCGTCATCTGGGGGTTCATGTCCCATTTTGTAATGAAAACTGAAGGCGCTGCCCCGGCCCCTGCGGCAAGCCGGCACGCTCGCTCCACCGGCAGCAGGCTCCGTGTCTCCTCGCGAACTCGGGACGCCTGAGACAAAGCGGACGCCATTCCAGTCCTGGGCAGGCACCTCTCTCACACTTCTCGAAGCTGGGTTTATTCTTTCGTGTTTTGTTAAAAATACAAATGTTGATACATTGTAAATATGACAATACTATAGAAGTACGTAAGACTGAACGAGGAAGCCTCTCCTTTCCTGCCCAGTGCCAAGCGCCGTTAACAGTGTGAGGTCTGTTTCAAGACTGCTAACTACACACACACACACACTCGAATGCACATGCAGTTTTTTACTTAACCAAAACCCACTTACATTCTGTATATTGCTTGTTTTTTTTTTTACTGGGGAGCTTACTTGTACGTGTAGATGTAGATAATTTTTCGAGCACCTTCCTTACATTTCTTGGCTCGCCATGCTGCGATTCACTTAGACCACTCCCGCCCCGGGGGGGCCCTGGGAGGCGGCGCGGGCTGGCCCTCACGTCCAGCCCCTGGCCATGCTGCGCTGCCGGGGGCGGGGGCGGGGGGGGGGGGGGGCGCGGCCGGGGCGCCCGTGCGTCTGGGCCTGGGCCGGAGGACAGCTGGAGGGGGGAGGGTGACAGGACCTGGGGAATTTTAAGTCTCAGCAGGCCCCGCCAACGCCTCGGGCAGTCCACAGGGCCGCACTGACGACGTCTAGGACACCCGAGTCCCCCCACTCGGCAGAGCTGGAGGCTATCGAACTTTTACATTTGCTCAGTTCAGGAATAAAAATATCTCATTTTTTAACTTGCATTTTCCTCATCACCAAGGCAGTGAACCATCTTTCCATTTATTTTTAAAATTATTTGCTTTTCTTCATCTGTAACTGTCTCTACACATCTTCCCCCAACTTCTCTAAACTGTGGGTTTCTTTCACAGTAACTCGTTGGAATCTTTATATAATGTGGATATTAACCTTTTGCCTCTTACATATTTTGTAACATAAACATTTTAATTTTTTATATAATCTGCCCGTGTCAGGTATGGCTTCTGGTTTTAACTTACAAAGGCACTTCTTAGCCAGGTAACTATTCCAATACTCACATCTAAAAAATATGTTTAGAACTGTACCTTTCATGTTTGACCTGCTAGAACTTATTCCTGCCCAGGGCCTGGGCCAGAGACTGGACGCAGCGCCCTGCCCGAGACAGCGCCTTCCAGCCCGCCTGCCGCAGCTTCTCGCGCAGAGGAGCCTGGGACACGGCCCGCTCACCGCCCTCCCTCCTTTTGTTTAACTACAACGTGCTACGTGAACGCAAAACATCCTCTGCCACGACGACACCCACGGCTACGTGTACTCACACAGCACTGAAGAGACCGAGAACAAAACATGCACTCAGATGCAGACTTCCTGACAGGAACAGCACTTACCCATTCCCCTTTAACCTCCACCGGGAAAGCAAAGGTTCGAAAGCAAGGCAAAACAGATGTTTAATGGTTTATTCCTACAGCAAATCTAAACTATTCATCTAATCAAGCTGGCAGTTAACTAGCCAATTTAAGGAAAAGGACTCAATATTATTGTCAAAAAATTGTTTCAAAAAATTAGCAATATTTTCTAAAATATAAATCTGTAACATTTCCTTATTGTAACATTTCTAACACATCCTTATCTCAACGGGAGAACATTACTGTTCTGCACCTTGTGTTGCAACAAAATCCAATTACAAGAACATTAGGCTTTTTTTTTTAAACAGTGTAATAAGCCAACTTTGGAACAAGGTTCTATCTGATGTCGCACAGAGCCTTCATAATTTCTAGATTCCTGCTCTTGCACAGTATTACACAATTTACAATTAATGCACTTTAAAAGGCATGACATTTTAGGTTTGAGGCAGTGTGGGTACGGCAGCCAGGCCATTAGAAAACACGGCACAGCAAGCAGGAGGAGGCGGAGGAGCTATAACCCTGGCCGCTGGCATCACCGCTGAGGTCCAGAGAGGTGCCCGCTCCCCAGGCAGCCGGTGCTTTCTGCGCAGCAGTGAGGCTGGCACCCAGCACGCGCAGGCACTCAAAAACCGTGTGCTGAAAGACTAGAACGTATTCGAAGATGTACTCAACACTGAAGTTTCAGTAAGATTCTGGGCCTTTGGCCTTGACTCCCCTATATCCAGCCCATAATTAGAGAAAAAGTGATCAAGAAATCGGGAAAAGGGATCGAATTCTCTGTTTTTTCCGTATTTTTTGGCCCAGTGAAGACCGTACATTCTACAGAGACCCAAAGGACACGCACAACATGTACGAGTGATAGTGCACGCCCTTGTCCACCCCGAAGACACGGAGCCCTGGCGCGGGGACGTCGGGCTCAGTTCTGCGCGCGCGCGGTCCTGTTCAAACGGCGGCCTTTCCCCTGTTTTCTGACGCTGCCGTGATTCAGAGTTGGGCTGCTGCTAAGACTCTTACTCGTAAGTTGATAACTAGATGCACAACTAATTTCTTTCAAAGGATAATTTAGTCGACCACATTGCTGCATTCTTTCTTAAACTGGTTCCTGTAGTTTGGGTTGCAATCCTAAGATTACATTTAATTAAGAAAGCAGATTAGCTGTATTTAATTCATTCCTCTTCACGCAATTCAAAGTTTACACAATCAAAAGGGGGAAAAAAGATGCTTTTGACTTAAAGACACAGAAGTTAACATTGGCAATTATAAAAATAATGCCAGAGTATTTGCAATTAAAACCTAATTTTTTAAGACTACTCATATAAGCAGTGATCTCGACTCAGAAATCACCATATCATCACAGATTAGAAAATAAGCTAACGCTGTAATACAAACCCATTTTCCCTCACAGCTCTACCTTAAAGTAACGTCGATACATTTTTAAATGTCTTCTTTCAATGTACTCGGGAAGGAAGAAGAGCGAGCCCGCACTCAGACACCCGCACGCTGGACTACCGGAGGTCACTTTCACTGACGGTTTCACACTGTCTGGGGCGGTCCGCACAGAGGACGCCGCTGGGCATGAGCGGAAACCACGCGTCGCCGGGGTCGTTCTTACCATGACTATGTCTCCCGGCTGGATCGTGATCTCGTCGTGACTCCTGGACTCAAAGGGATACAGTGCACGGTAATACACCACTTGCACGTTCTCCTGGGCAGAGATTGTGAGCGGCCCTTTTTCTGTTCACAAAAAAGGGGGGTGGGGGCAGATATGGGAAAAAAAATAAAACATTACACAGAACACAAACGCGTGACAATAAGCCAAACAACTGACACCTCTCCACCGCCGGCCTCCACACCCAAGCAACCCCACCCACGCCAGGGGTTTCTGGCACATGCACCGAATACCAAAGGGAGCCAAACCCGGTGTCACCCCTCAGACCCACCAGAGAGTGTCAGTGAAGCCTCTACACAAAGGTCGCCCCAATGCCATGTGCAGTGAGGCCGAGGCACAGCACACTGTAAACACCACGGCCCTGCCCCACCCAGGACGCCCAGTACAATGAAGCAGTTCCAATGGGACCCGAAGTCTGGATGAGCCAAAAGAAAGACTGCCTGGGAGAGGGCAAAGCAGCACAGCTTTCCACATGAAAAGACATGGATCGGTGATGGGTAGGCCCCGAATGCAGTCTTATAAAACCCAAGAGCCTGTTATTACTGATAATCCCTGGGAAAGCAAGGGGAAACGCCTAAGGACAGGTCCTGGATGAAGATAGTTCAGATTTTAAATAAAACAAAATTTTAAAAATGCACGCGAGCGGAGGACAGTTTGGCTTCCGGTTAACAATGACTGATCACGGCCCTCTGGACCGCTGTGCCCAAGCGCTCGGACACACAGCCACCCTCTCTGGGGCAGAAGGAGGGAGCCGCGCTGCCGCTGTGGGCTGGACGCTGGCTGCTGTGCAGACCTCCCCACTGACCGAAGGAAAAAGTCCCCGTACGAGGAGGAAACAGAAGGAACTTAAACTAACTGCCTAAGATCAAATCATGGGAAAATGGTTTTCACACCAAAACAGCATGAAAACATCTACTTGTCTTCACACGGCCCGGCACTATGGAGCGACCGGATGCCTTTCTCCCGGGGACAGCGTGCGCTGTCAGGCGGGGCGGGGGGCGCCCCAGCTCCGAACCCTCACCCCCACCCCGGCCCACTGTGCCAAAGGAAACAGGCCTTTAAGGACCAGTGTGTTTCTGTCTTTTCTGTCAGTATACCAGTAAAAAGCACGCTGACGATCAAACAAATAAAGTCAGTGTAATTTACTCTACGAAGAAAGAGGCAGTAACTCTGTTCAGCCAAGTAGAATCTGCAAAGCAGGACATTATATAGCCACATGGGAATTTTTAAAATACGGGAATTTAAAAAATTCTAGTTTGCATCTGATATGAGGGATGCTTTCCAGCAATTTCAGAGTTTTCCACTCATCATTACTTAACGAGGAAACTTATGATCAAAGGGAAAAAACAGTCGCACCCTTCGAAAGGTGAAGACCACGGTTATTCGCAGGGCAGCCGGAAGACAGTGAGCGTCCTGTCGGCACAGGCGCACGGGAGGGCACCGCTTCCTGCTCTGCACGAGCCCAGGAGTTCCCGGGGAAATAACTGGAGAACTGGAGAGGCGGCGGCCAGGTCGGCGCTGCCCCTGGAACCCAGGTGTCTGGGCGAGGCTAGTAATGAGACTCACGCACTGTCGTCAGCGAAAGACTTCTGAGGCCAGTGTACTGGCAGCCACAGGACGACATGGTGGCCGCAGAATTAAACAGCCTAATAACCCTACAGAAGGAACAGCTGCACTGTCCCAAAAAGGAAGCCCGACATTGTCACCTCTATTAATATAGCTAGGGTGGGGCCTGATTACACAGGGAAGTTCCTCAGAAGGGTGGGAGAGAGCAGATGGCTTCTCCCCCAGCACGGTTTGGCCCCAGTACCTGCGGCGGGCCAGGGCGCGTGGACAGCCGGCCTGGCTGGTTCGTGGTGTTGCGGGAAGAGCCGGCCCAGCTTGTCCTGCACGTCCTGTCTGCCTCTGTCCTCGCCGTCCTTCCTCCTGGCGCTCTCCTCCCTTCTGAGTGTCTCCTCCTCCTGGAGCTTCCTCGGACGCTGACGCTCCTCGTCCTGCTGCCCATGCTCGAGGCACTGCCTGTCCCTCTCCTGCGCTCGCCTGTCAACAACATGCTGGATCACGGCAAGGAAGCGACGCCACGCCAGCGCCACAGCCGCTCCACCTCGTCCACGGGACCTTCAGACGGAGGGCTCTGAACCGATGAAACCAAGGCTCTCCGGGGCCCCGTTCTGAGTCAGATGAAACGGCGCGGTTCAGAGAAACACAGAAGGCGTTTCTAACGCAGCTTATCGAACGATTAGAATAATACCAAAAACACTTCTCCACTTTAAACCTGGTCTATAACTGCAAAACAACAAAGTCGTAACACGTGTGGGGACCTGGCTTCCAGGAAGGGAAAGGACACCCCCACCGAAGTGACACACCGCCCCAGCGAGCCCACGAGCACTGGGTGACTAAGGGCACGCCGCGCTGCACGCACACGCAGAGGTCCCAGCATGAGGCTGAGAGCGACAGATCACGGTAAACCCCTGAGGGGGCGGCCATCGGCATGAGCAGTAACTCCGGAAGAACACACTGAATCGGACTTCTTCGTGTTTGTTTTTCAAAGCAGGTGAACACACAGAGATCACCGCAATTACAGGTAGGCCTTGAAAATTATGAAGTCACCAGCCTGGAACTCATAGGAGAAGGCTGGGAATGATTTTTCTCTTGCTCCATAAAATTTCATAAGATCAGAAAATACTTTAAGTGTGCACTTTAGGGGAGGGAGAAATAGGGAGACAAACGTTGGTGCACAAGAGAAACACCAATCGGTTGCCTCTCACACGCACCCATCCGGGGACCTGGCCTGCACCCCAGGCATGTGTCCCGACTGGGAACTGAACTGGTGACCTTTTGGTTTGCAGGATGATGCCCAACCTGCTGAGTCACACCGGTCAGGGCTAAATGCACACTTTCAGTGGCACTAACAGGCATCAACAAATGACACGCTAGCAACAACACACTGACCAACCACGCTCACCCCCGCACTGGGCAGGCAGGGCCTGTCGCGGCCACCCACATCGCGCAGGTGAGGGACATGAGGCAGAGACCCTGAGTGACTATCCGACAGCCACACCAGACTGGGGCTCGACCCCAGAGTCTACGCCCTGACCCACCACCTGCGACATGGCCCCCGCACAAAGGTCACCTCCCGGAATCGGGAAACCCCCATGGAACAGGATACACGCAAATAAAACTCTTATTCTCCATTTAAAAAATATTATGCTTATTTCTACTCTGTAGCAATGGGAAAATTTAGCGCAGTAGAATTCTTTGTAACTTAAACATTTTACTTATAATTTCTTTAAAAGATTTTATTTATTTTTAGAGAGAAGGGAAAGAAGGGAGAAAGAGGGGAAGAGAAACATCAGTGTGAGGTTCCCTCTCACACGCCTCCAACTGGGGACCTGACCAACATCCCAGGCATGTGCCCTGACTGGGAATCCACCGACGACCCTTTGGTTCGCAGGTCGGCACTCAATCCACCGAGCCACACCAGCCAGGGCTTACTTACAATTTTCAAACCATCCTAAGAGAGCAGAAAAAAAATTTTTGGAGCGACAGGGGTGGTTAATTGTTAATCATGACAAGAACAACAACAAAAAAAAACACAATAAAATCTGCTTTAACATTTTCTTCTAATAAGGTCAGTCACCACTTACGGGGTATAGCCAAGTAGTTTCTAAAGTTACATTCTGGATACTGTTTATCACGTAACTGTAAGCACAAAATTTAACCTTTCTGTATCACAGTACTGCGTGTTATTTCTACTCTGTAGGGGTGTGGATGTCCAGTGTAGCACACAGTGTGAGTGTGAAGGCATCCTGCACACTCTGAAGGCACGGGAGGACGGAGCTAACCAGCACATCCAAGGAATCAGTCCTCGCTGCAGAGCCCTAACCCTACCGCCAGGGAACCCACAAAACTGCCCTTTAACCTGGGTTGGGACCCCACCCACCTACCCACTGGCATGAAAACAAACAAACAAACTACCAAACAAAAATACCCAGAGCACCAGACTCAAAACACCACACAGACCCACGATCAAAAACACGCCCCACTCTGGGCGGCGTAACTGAGCTCGGCCCACGGCGGTCAGTGACCTGCCTAAATCATCTGCTTCTTCATCTTTTCAGTCTGATTTCAATAATCAAATTTCACGATTCACACTGTATCATGGGGATATTTGGTCATTTTCGTTTCTGAGTGTCTAATTTATTTTTATTTATTTGTTATTTAATCAATAAATTACACTGAAGAATTTTTTTCAATTACCATTTAGTCCCTTTATATCCTCTTTTCTTAGTGTCTAAAAATTAATAAAGTTTAAAAAGCAAATATCCAATGACAAAATCAGACACACCAGAAGTTTAAAAATGTCTGCAATCTATTGAGAAAGTTACGAATAAAAACCACAAACACAGATACTCAAACGAAAACGAGTCCGTATCCTAAGCAGCAGCAGCAAGGGTTCTGCTTCTGTGCTCAGGCTGGATCTGCAGTTGCGGAAAGAAGAAAGGAGAGTCTTTCCGGAGAAACGCTGTGGGGCAGGCCCCCCCATTCTGGCCACCACTGCTATTAAAAGGCTGTGAACTGGAAAAGTATTTTGGTCATTGGCATGCAAATGAGCACACCAAGTGCCCCAATTTCCTTGGGTAATTCCATTTATCTACATAGTAGCGACTTAGGTGAGCTCTGGGAACCAACCAAAAACCTCAGGGGTGCTTACATGTGCAAAGATTTACACATACACGTGTTTGTGGGGACAAGTGCCTGGGGCTGGGGCTCTCTCCGCAGCAGAAAGCCCCTGGAGAGGCCAGGCAAGGAGTAGCGAGTACTCACAGCTCCTTCCAGATGGGTCCGCAAGCGCCGAGAAAACTCACCTCTGGGCCTCCTCCTTCTGTTTCTCCAGTTCAGTGATCCTTCGCTCCTGTTCTTTCTGTTTCAGCCTTTCAGCCTCTATGGACTTTTGTTTCTGGAACTGCTGCTTATTATGCATTTCTCTTAGTTCCTACAAAGAATGAGAACCAGGTGATGCAGGAGGTGACAGGCACCGCCGAGTCTGTCTACCAGCGCATGGCGACCCGCGGTGGAGACCCGCGGTGGAGAAGCCTGCACGCTCAGGAGACAACATTTCAGATGTGACAGGCGCTCACTAGACGCACTGACACGGCCGACCTTCCGAAGCGGAGCAAGACCCCGCCGCGGGGAGCCCCCACAGGGCACCGCTGTCCGCGAGGGGCCGGTGCAGGGCATCAGAGGCTGCACTGCTCAGGACTCGGCGGCAATGCAATGGCTGTGAGACGCGGTGACAGTCGTGAATAAAACGTGATGAATCCACACCAGCCTCTACTGGCTTTGGAAATACACACATCTCTGCTCATACTATCCCCACTAAAACCCCACCGCCTTCTGCTGTGCTGCCTCCGAGCGACGGACACGCCTCTGCCCCACCACCTGCCTTCTCCCCGCCCAGGGTCTGCCTGTCTGCCATCGCCTCTTTCAGGGCGACTTTTCTCACGGAAGCCACGTGCGAAGTTCTCGGCTGCCACGCACTGAACCCGCAGTCGGGGGAAAGTAAGAAGGGACGATTTCGTGATCACCACCTCGGACCCCATCTCCCCACTGGAATCTGGCCCCCAGAGCAACAGGGGCCTCCTGCACAGCCTACTGAAAACTGTGCACTTACAGGCTGTCACATATTCAGGTCGGAAGTGTCGACAGTCACAGATACGAAGAACAAAGAAGTGCCAGTCAAGGGGAAACTCTGGGATTCCACAGGCATCAAACAGTCACTATCAAGTTCGGTCACCAGAACGCCTCCCACCGTGTCAACAATGACCCAGTGAGCTGAAGTGTCCGGCGGAGCCAGGAGTAGGTGTGCAGCTGACTTCTTGTCTGACTGACGAGGGCTGGCCCCACCAGTGGGCAGCCCCGGGGTCTACGGTGAGACTTAAGAACTAAGGCCTGCCCTGCGTGCTCTCCTTTTGCTCACTGGCAAGGTCACGTGGGTAGGTGTCTTCCTGCTTTAAGTTCCGACCTTTAGTTCCTTCAGAGGTTGGACCACAGGGACAGAGCACGCGTCTGCAGAAGACCAGTGATAAAAGCACTTATTCCTCGAGAACAGCCGAGTGTCACACTAACACTGTCCTACTCGCTAGACGGTTCTCAAGAAAAAGTTCCCATACCATGCGTGACTTTGAGAGATCCTAAAAGCGATCAGTGAGATACGAGAAAAAGTTAAACTGGCAATCTGGAGGTCAGGGGGAAAGAGGGACTAGGAGACAGGGGCTGGACGGAGGGAGGCACCAGAGAGGGGGGAAAGGAAGGGCTTCAGTGGGCAACCAGCAGATGAGACCGCCCGGCAGGAGAGAGCAGAACAGGCAACTCTGTAAGGCACGCACTTTGTAAGGCGAACTGCTCCCCTGGGCGCTTGACTTCCAAATGATGACGGGTCCCTGGAACAGGAGTTCGGCCAGGGACGGGCACCAAGGCCGAGAAGGGGGCCTGGAAAGTGACGATGAAGCCTCGCTCCTACGGTCTGAAGTTCTAAGAGGCACCAAAACCAACACCAGAAAAGAGACTCCCATCGTGCGTTCTCTTTCTCACTGCCACACCGTGGGATGTAAAGCTTGAATGTGTTCGGAAATTCAGCAGTACTGCTTCTCATAGGGATTTGGAATCAAGCACACAGTATTCTCTAATAACATAAATAAAAGTGTGATGAATATTCTGAATTTGATATTTCAGAAATAGACAAAACGGGACGATTCCCGTGGTTGGCATAACATGCACCTTGGCCCAAATTAATTAATGAATCTGCACGAGAAGGACAACTGCAGCGGGGTGACGTCACAGCAGCCTTCCTGTGCTGAGAGAGGACCACAGGTCCACACCGCGCAGACGGGGGCGCCAGCTCTTCTGCTGTCAGCCCAGAGGCCAATGCCCTTTAAAAGGAAGGGTAAGAAGTGACAGAAAGGTTCACTTTGTTTGCTATTTTAAAATTTCATCTTAACCATAAAAAAGAAATAATAATTTACAGAAACAGGCTACAATTAGGAGGTACTGACCTGGGAACAAAGAGACCTGGATTCTAATCCCAGGTGCCTGACGTGGGCCAGAGACTGAATCAGCGCAGCTGACCTGCAGGGGTTTTTTTTACCTTTAAGATCTGTTAAGTTCTTAGACAATGTTTCATTATAAAAAAAAGTTTATTCTTTATTTCAGTGTCTCTTTTACTTAGGGTTTTATTCTTATTGCAGAAATAAACCAAAAAGGTGTAATCAGCATGCAAGGTAACTGAGCTGAAATTCAATACAAAGGAGTAGGAAATGACAAGAGAGGAGTAACATTTTAGTGTGATGGTCAGGGGCCTGATTATGCATTTAAAATGAAAATTTACTTTATCGTTGTTATAGGTAGAGCAATGTTCAAAATATCTACCAGCAGGTGCCGCACAAGCACTCGCCATGGGGCGGGCACCGGCCGGCTGCACCGCGAGCCGGGCAGACCCCAGGCACAAATGCAGGTTTTTCTTTTTACCGAAGAATTACAATGCACATTTCCTCCCTACCCTGCTCTATCGCAGCTGGATGCTGAATGACAGATCACTAATTACGACACAAAGCCAAACCACTTGGAAGTACAGCTAGTAGCGCCTGAGGAGGCACTATAAAATGAAAAGCTCGCCCTGACCGCATGGCTCTGTGGGTTGAGAGTCATCCACAAAGCAAGGCATTGCCGGTTTGGTCCCTGGTCAGGGCGCGCACCTGAGCTGCGGGTTGGGTTCCCGGCGGGGACACGCAGGAGAAGCAGCCAATTGGCGTTTCTCCCTCACATCGATGCTTCTCCCCATCTATTTCTCACTTCCTTCCCCCCTCTAAAAATAAACAGATAAAATGAAAAGCAGTAAGAAGTGAATTTAAAGAATCTGCGGGAAAAAAATCATGCTGATGAGGCAGTTTCAAAAACAATTTTGGAACTATCGCACACAGGAAAGACAGTATTTAAAAATTTTAAGGCACATTGTGTTTCAGTAGAGCAGCACCCAGGACTGGCTGAGCCTGTCTTAGGAACCGTCTGACGAAGCTGCAGCTTCAAGTGCCCCGAGGAATCACAGCGTGCGGAGCCATAAAAGAACAGATGTCAGATCCACTAACAGACGGCTCTGGCACCTTCCAGTCGAGATCTGGAGACTGCGAAGTTTTTCCATCGTTTCCTTCCCCCAGTCTGCTGGGACACACCATCGGCTGTAAGACAAGACGCCGCGAATAGGCCAGCATCTGCGGTCTCTGTCCCTGTTCTTGGACTTCAGAGTTTGAGATGGCATGAACCAAAATATGCAGAAAATTTATGATTCTCAAGTTGATAACTTTTTACAAAAGTTGAATTAATGAGAAGGCAATCTATAGAACGCAGGTATACATACCAAAAACTAGTTAGTGACTTGCCTGCCAGTGCCTGACAAGGAACTCAAGTACAGTGGCAGTTACTTAAAAATGTCGCCCTGGCTGGTGTGGCTCAGTGGATTGAGCGCGGGCTGCGAACCAGGCATCGCAGGTTCGGTTCCCAGTCAGGGCACATGCCTGGGTTGCGGGCCGTGTCCCCCGGCGGCTGCACACTGGTGTTTCTCTCTCTCTCTCGCTCTCCCTCCCTTCCCTCTCTAAAAATAAATAAATAAAATCTTTAAAAAAAAAATGCCCTTTGATTTTTTTCAGGGAAGACATTCTTAAGGTGACAAATCTATCTGGAGTCATTAAATTCTCCATTTAGGACAGGAAAGACCTATTGGGAGAAGCAGCTGAGAAAAACATCACACAAAGTCGATCAGCTTCGCCTGGTGGTCAACCTCATGAAAGTGACCCTGGAAATCTACTACATCTCGTCACAAATATTTCTCCATTACAGCTAAAATAAAAACAGACCTACTAAGAAATTACCATGACTCAAAACCCAGAATCTCACTGGTGGCCCTTCCTATAACTGCCTTATGTTTTTCTAACACCACAGCGACTTACTGTATGTTGTTCAGTAACACTACAAGCTATTTCTGGGCTGGCTATTTCTCTAACGAGACGATACTGAGTGTACGACTTCGCTGATTTTTCTTCTATTCACGGGTATGATGTGTTTTACACTAGATATAGTGTGTAATAATTTAATATTATCTCCTAATAAAGTACAACACCCTTCTTAAGGAAAAAAGAAATCATTAAACATGCATTCAAGAAATTTTAGCTACATGTTACAAAAATATGAGAAAGATAAAACTCCTATAAAATGTGTAGTATATACAAATTAATTAAAATTTTTATCACCAATGACATCTACGGAACTGTATGATGCAGCAGCTTGTTAACCAGCGTCTACGGATTAGTTCGGGCCCCTAAACACTACTGAACTGCGTGTAAAAGGGGCACACATGGGCATTTTTCTGGCAGAGAAGCCTCTGATTCTCAAAGGGGATCTTTCATCAAACAGATTAGGAACCACGATAAGAAAATGACTAGCAAATAAAGATGCTGTCTTGTGTTAAGATAAATGACAATCAGCTTGCTTTTAACTTTACTCCTTTCAACTGAAGAGGAAAAGTCACTGATTTCCCCTAAGGAATTAAGATATTATCTCCATAAAGCATCTTTGGCCATCTATGGCATACAGCCAAAGTATTTCTAAAGCAATATGCTTGATAAATTAAATACTCAAGAAGATAAACCTGGCCGGTGGGGCTCAGTGGTTGAGTGCTGGCCTGCAAATCAAAGGATCACCAGTTCGACTCCCAGTCTAGGGCACATGCCTGGGGTGCGGGCCACTGTGGAGCATGCAGGAGGAAACCACACATTGATGTTTCTCTCCCTCTCTCTCTCACCCTAAAATATAAAATAAATAAAATCTTAAAAAAAAAAAAAAAAGAAGATGCCCTGAGAACATGGCTCCCTCCAAGTTTACCGGAGCCGGTTGTCACATGGCTTTGCCAGGAGCACAGGATCACCTGATTTAAAAACTGCTTCTCCTTCATTTGGTTTTGGAGCAAGTCACACACAGACGTGTTATATGACGTGATGTTACCTGAAATGTAGAGAAGCATCCACCTGAGAGGGTCCCTTTTCATAAACATTACTTTGCATAAATGCTTGTAAAGAGAGAAAAAAATAGCAATAAGGGGTCTATGAAAGAGCAGCATTTAATGGAAATTTATTGCTAATTGGATTGTGTAACTCTGCTTCTGCTTTTTGCCTGAGGCTGTCTCAGAAAGGGGAGGCAAAAACACACACACCCTGGTGACTTGAAATTCATGGACGCAGCACTGCAAATCAAAATAAGGACACATCTCTTACATTTACAATAATCTTTCGTGTTCATATCAAATTGACCTCACAGAAAATCAATGTAGGTATCAGCATCAGAAACAGCAGGTATTGTCTTGTCTAAACCTCGTACCTACAGAGAAGAGCTTTTATATAAATAAACATCCCTTATTTCTCACCCAGGGATATTAAGTAGCATAAAATATCATAATTTTTATGAGGGCTTTTGAGTCTTAAATTACAGTAACTTATCCCAATTAGTTGGTTGTAAACCAAATTAAAGCGATTTTAAAAGCCAATCACCAAACCCAATGAGTACAGGAGAACTTGTTTGTATCGGTGTGGAAAGATCTGAAAAATAACTAAGTATTTCAAAACAGAAACTATACCAAAATCAAGGTAAATTGATATTCTATTTACCACAAAATTATAAAATTTATTCATTCTTGATACCTTAGAAGTAGGAGCACAAAAAACATACTGATTGGTTATTTACATCCCAAGAAGAAATATACTAATATTTAAAGAAATATTTAAATGTTACTTCTAAATCTGAAGTCAACACCCAACCAAACAGAAGTCCAGTTCCCCACAGCCCAGGCTGGCAGCCGATGCCCCCTCAGCGCCCCGGGAAAGCCAGGGAGGAACGGCCTGTGGGCGTGGGCAGGGGCCAGGAAACAGATGGGCAGAAAGGGAACAGAGCTAGAAAACCCTGCCCTCTCAGCAACAGGAATAGCTAAGAATCTTTTCTCATGTCTCTCATATCACCAGAAAGAGGAAAAACAACTCTCTTTTGTCCCGAAAAATCTGAGTTTTCCCAAAATGTCTTAGCTTTATTTACAGGGCAACATCCCGTTATTTTACATGCATGTACCTCTGAAGGACACGACCGTCAGAGGTCTGGCTAGCCTCTTGGTATGGCACAGACTCTCACATAACATCTGTTAGCTGTTTTGAGTCTTGGGAGTGTTCTGATTATTTTTCTACATTCAAGGAATCTGTGTAAAGTTTCTGCACTCACAGGTTGCTGAATGAGAGAGAATTTTATTACTTCTGTGCAGAAGAGGTCTTTTCAAAAACAATCATACAGATAAAATAAAACAGAATCTTGAACAAAATAAGACAATAAGCCATGAAACAGCCAAACATGATTCTACTGATAGGAGGGAGCGACGTCGTTACCGGAATTCGCACGGACGTCTCCGGCCGCCTGCATACGCCCTCCATCCGGACTCCCCTGTCCTTCGCTGTCTCCCTTCGTGTGCCCCCCCCCCCGACTTCCACTCTGCTCTGCAGCTCTCCCTCCAGCTCTTTCCTTTGCACCTGCTTGCTGACCGTTCTGCCTTTCCTGCCTTCACGATGAACGAGCCTGCACGAAAGCAGGTGTCTGAAAGCAAGAGCGCACAGACCTGAGTTAAGCCGAGAACCTTCGTCACTGTGAGTGGCTTCCACATTTCAACAACTGAGTTCCTAGGAGCAATCTCTAGGACATAGATAATTATAGGCAGAATTCTGTTTCTAACGGCCTCTTATGTCTAATTTAAGAAGCCTGGATTTCCCGAGTATATTAAGGAATGTAATTCTTAGTTCTGAATTTGCCCTAAATATTCAAACTTTGCTAAGAAATAAAATACTGTCCACTTTTGCAACAGTGTGCTGACGACAACAGTTTCCCGAAGTATGGAAATGTGCATACAGACACAAATGATCACTGAGTGGTCTCTTCTGATTTCTGGGGCCAAGTGGCAAATTCAGTGATCGACAATGCTTGTTATCAAGACAAGACTACGGTATACAGTACATCAGCTTATAATGAGGAACTTCCACTGTCACATACATGATCTGTCAAGAGGAAAGATTAACTCATATGTGACAACAACTAGTGATTATTAACTCTTACAAAGAAAGCTTAGCACACAGTGGTCAGCGCTGTCTTCGACACTGAGCACTCATCTGTGAGGGGAAACTGAGGCACAGAGCTAAAGGTGGTTCATCATTTTCAGCCTGTGCATTGTCTGCACAGGGCACAGGGACCTTTATTAAGAAGTCTCAGTGGATGGCGCAGCCCAGGGTGACGGCCAGGCACTGCAACGCTGCCTCCTCCACGGCCACAGACTGGAAGACAGACACACTCAGCTGGAAACGCCATTCCCATTGGGACCACTCCAGCACAGTGACTAGACAGGTGCCAACGAGGTCTCAACTTTTCAGCATGAAACACACAGCCAGTGTCCGCAGGATGGATCCTCCCCACTCGGCACCCGCCCAGCGAAGCTGGAGAGTTCTGAGCTGTGCTCCATGCTGCCGCTCTGCGCAATGAAGATGCTGAAGTTCAGAACTGTCAGGCTACCGGTACCGAAGAAAACTGCCACGGAAACTAGGAACGGTGCCATGGGCAAGGTGATGTAAGGTGCTACTGTCCAAAAACCCAGGTAACGTTACTTGATACCTGTTAGAACCATAATTTTATACCTGTAGCTAAGCACTGGGAGAAAAACAACTATCAAAACAACTCTGTGCTGTTTAGACACACAGATTTTCCAAAGTATGTTGAGTTTTGATTTTCCTGTAAAATTAGGTGAAAAAGAGTCATAGAGAATCAATAATTGATGTTTTTAAACATATGAGAAGACCACTGATTTTGCAGCATGACAAAATATTTGCAGTATATAGAATACATTTTAAAAGCAGAAAATTATGATAAACAAATTTGACACACTGAACTAAAACTACTTTTAAGATGTATTAATTCATGTGAGTAATAATTACTAACAAAATCAACTATTTCTAGTTTAATCACTGGCTATTTCATTTGATCTTCAAAAAGCTAAAATTTATTGTTCATAGAAAAACGCAGCATAAACACAAAAGTTGCCGATCAAGCAGTTTCTAGCACGAGGGCCCTGGCATCTCAGGGCGCTACCATCGCTCCCCTCTCCCCCACCCTTCCCCCCCTCCTCCACCCTTCCCTCTTTTACAGAGGGGCAAAAGCAGAGTTTATTTGCTGTAGAAAGACTCTTGCTGATTCTCTCAAGTAATTCTTGATTTGGGGTAATAAATCAGAAAAACGGACATGTACACCTTGGGTAATTTTTGGAATATAAAAATATCACATCTATAAGGTAAATGTCTATTAAAATGCACATAAATAGCCTTTTCTGAAAGGAAAGAAGGAGCCCTGAATCCCTCCGAGAGCAGAAGGAAATGGACGGGCCAAGACTCTAGGGACCTCGTGTTCTGTAGCCCTGGAGCCAGGGAACACCCACCGGAACTGCAAATGCGCTTTGTGTTTTTAACTGTCGCCGCCTGTAGGAAACAAATACCCATTAACCTGAGTACAAAGTAATTTCTTCCTCTTTAATTAATGACTTGAGAAATTCCATCACTGGCTATCAATCTTTGGCGAGGAGGCAGGAGTGTAATTCTTCCTGAACTGGAGAAAAAGGAGGCCCCCAGAAGAAGAATCGATCTGACCAAGGCATCTGGTAGAAAGAACTAAATCAGGTTCTATGTGTTTTTATTTTAAAAGGAGGAAAATGACAGAATGTTCTGGACATGACAGAACATGAGCGTGCATCAAACTAAGGAGATGGCTCACTGCAGACAGTTTTACGCCGAAGAAACGTGAGCACTGGTTTTTGCTAAGCTGAATCCTCATTTATGGAGCAGCCACTGAATTCGGTTTAATGTTCTGGTCAACTCATTTACAATGTGCCACTCCACAAGGTATTCTCCAGCGTCACCGTATGAGCCGGTAATGAGTGAATGACATTTTCATTTTGTAGGTGAACAACCTCCATGGATACAAAATAAAATTGCTAAATCCTAATTTCTTTTCTACACTCTCCAGCAGGTTTCCTTTTGGGAGGAGAAGGTTCACGACATGGCAAATAGCCACCACAGAATTAGATGTGTGGCACGAGCGACCCACAACCCCTCGAACTGCCGGGAGGTAGGGGTGACACCCGCGGTGCTGGCGTGGAAGCTGCGAAGGCCGTGTGCGGGAGGAGAGGCGGCTCAGCCCCAGGGGCAGCGCGCGGCTCCCAGCTCCGCGTCTTAGGGGGAAAGTACAGCTGCTAACGAACCATCCCCTAAAGTCAGACACGAAATGCTCCGTGTTTTCCACCGCTGCTGTGACA
The DNA here is from genome assembly GCA_004024845.1 of Tonatia bakeri. NCBI lineage: Eukaryota > Metazoa > Chordata > Mammalia > Chiroptera > Phyllostomidae > Tonatia > Tonatia bakeri. The sequence continues at coordinate 23,388 of PVIA01010593.1, forward strand.
AAGGGAGTAGGCAGGAGATACTCAGGAAACCAAATAGTAAATTTGCCTCTAGAAAAATTATACATCTTTTGATTCTTCCATTTAGCTGTTTCTGTTTTGGTTTCAACAGATTTAAGAGGAATAACAGAAATAGAAACTATAAGGCAACATTGCTTTAAGCCCTTCAACTGGGTTATTAAATAACAAAACAATATGGCTATATTGGCTTTTGACTTTTTTTAATTCTCTGCATTAACTTAAATTTAAAGTAGTAACGGCAAACCAAAATAAAAAATTAAGACAGAAAGAAATGTTCCTATTTAAAGAATAAGAATGCGTATCTGAAAAAGGGCCTGTAGAACAAGATGTAAAAGAAGCGTTTGAGGGCCCCTAACACCGAAGGCCGCCACGGTGAGTGAGACACAGTCAGAGTGACTCTCCCCACATCTGAAGGGTGTCCTCTCCAGCAACGGCAAGAGCAACTGAATAGCCAGTGTCGTCTATAAATCATCTAGGTATCTGTCAAAGTCACCCATTAGAGTATCACTTCCTAATACGTGAACTTTGTTTTGACAGTCAAATTTCTAAAACAAAGAACTCTTCAGATTAAAGCAGAAACCTGGACTACTGTCTGGGTTCAGAGGATACCCGAATACTTAACAGCTTATATTCCAAGAAACTGGTAAAAAGCACCACACGCTGCACACAATGTCATCCTCTTTTTGCTTAAAATAGCAGCGCTTCATAGTGAGAGTTAATGTGCTTGTGCCAAAGATGAAGAACCTACAGCTGTGCTTCCCCTACGCACACACCACGTGTACTCATACACGTACAGGTGTAGAACACATGTACAGCACACGTGCATGCATGTGCACACACACGTGCATGCATGTGCACACACGCACACACACTCTCTGTGTAAGCATGAGAGCGAAGTGAAGGAGACCACTAAGTTGGCTCAAATAAATTTCCCCTAAGAGCACTTCCCTAGAATTGTACAACTGAGAGAAGTTATTACCTATGATTCTGGAAAAAAAAAAGAAAGGCACAAATATGTCCAAACTCAGATGACTACACAATCTGGCCTAGAATCTCAATTCAAAGGTCAACTAAAAATCTCAAATATGCGTCCTATTTTCTTTCTATTTTTAGTAAGAAAAAATAAGAGTTTTGCTTTTTCCTAGTTACAAAAGCTAAATTAGCCAAAATTAAGTATAAAAGATTTTAGGCTAGGAAATGAAGTATTTGGGAAAAGTGTAAAATCCAATTTTTTATAAGAACATAATTACTAAAAATTCTACTATCTACTTAAATCTCAACCACATGATCGCTGTTGACGATGGCCCAGCTGCCTGCAGTCTGCTTTCACTGTGAGCCAACGTTCCTAAGATGAGGGGGTGCAGTCACCCTGAAAACCCAGACCAGAGCAGGGACTGGTGACCACCACCCCCACCCCCACGGGCTCTGGCACCGCCCGAACTTTACTGTGTGAATGTGACAAAACCACCCACCTCTTCTGGCCAGAGACAAGGCAATTACTCTGTTGAACAATAAAACTTTAAAATATGAGGTAACAAAATAGAGATTTACATTCAAGGACCATCCTGAGGGTAAGAAGTGACAGACCAACTCTTGGTTTTAGAAGACAAAAGTCCCTTTCTAGTGGTCCCCCCAGAACACGGGAGCGGTGAAGATTCTGGAGCCCAGCTCTGGGGTTCAGCTCGATGCCGTCAACGGACAGAAGGACGGAGACACACAGACACGGGATCGGCGAGAAACGGATGCGTGTCAGGACCACTCACTCGGCCCTAATCCATGTGCCAATTCACTGTCACGTTTTAGATGCTACTCTGCTCCTCCATCACTGTGAAGGCTTTCACCAAGGCCGACCAACCCGCACAGTACATTTTCCTGGCTGGGACTAAATGTCAACTCGTCACCAGCCAGTGAGAAAAATCAGACACACGTGTGGGGAGACGCAGGACGGTTACCTTCAGCTGATTATTGAAAACATCGATCTCCTGTAGTTTGGACCTAGTTTCTCTCTCGACTTCGTCCAGCTGGTCTCGGAGCTGCTGACGAGCTAGTTCTTTTGCTTCCAAGGCTCTTTTGAGTGTGAGAAGTGAGTCTCCTATGTTGGGAAAACATCGCAAGATCAGAAAAACAAACGGGCAGTGAGGAAAATGATTTTTAATATTCGTTCAGGTAAGAAAATTCCTGTCAGTAAAAAGCAGGACGGGAAAATTTAAAATAGACACCTACGGTGCAGACTGTTTTGCTGAACTTGCTTTAACTGGTCGCTGAGTATCTGCTTTTCTGGAATAAGCCTTCCGAGCATCTGCTGGGACTCCTGGGAGGGAAGGAGGAAAACGACAGTGAGGAACGGGAACGCTTCCCGCCCCTCGCGGGCTCCCCCAGCCCCGGCCCCAGCCCTCTGGGGTGGGCCGGCATTTACCCACTAGTCAGAGAGATGCCTGTTTTGCACCCAAGGAATCAACTGTTTGCCAAATGCTTTCTTTCCACTGAAGTAGAGCTAAGACAATCATAGCTCCCTTGATATTTCTTAAATTTTTGTTGACTTACTGCCTATTAATAAGCTCTAAAAAATGTACTCAGTGGAGAAAACTGGAAGTGATGCATGACCTCTCCGCTGGGACCCAGTGTGACTGCGACGACCCTGTGGCTGGCGAGCCGCCTCAGTGCATGAACAGAAACCATTCTGCCCCGAACTTTGATACTTAACTGGGCTCAGCTGAGGTTTACCACACACCTTAAGTTGAAAACACAAATCAAGGAGACTTTTAACCACTGGAATCTTAGCTACCACAAGTTTTTCCACCACCCGGGACAGAGCTACAATTTTAACAAGGTCCACAGAAAGTCTTGAGCCAACTATTCTTTAACTGATACAAGAGAAAAACCGAACCACACGGTAACAGGGCACTGGGAGTTTTCGTGGATGACTTGTCAAGCACTGTATTTGCTTAAGTTCAGCTGAAATTGCCCTATACAGTTTGTATACATTTCAGTAAAATGACAGCCTTTCCAGTGTATAATAAGGAATATTTAACTTCTTTTTACCTTGAACTTTAAAAGATCTCTATAATTGACTCTTGGTTGAAAAAGTCAATTGAAATTCCCATCACAGGTTAAACCCTTTGTGGAACAAGCATCCTTAGATACAGACTGGCCGGGGCTACGGATCTTTCTGCGCTGTTGGCCCGAACAGCAGAGAGACTCATTAGGCTAACAGGGAGGGTCTGGAAGCATCTTCTCACGGGAACAGTCCACACGCCCTCCCCACCAAATCGGGACAAACAGAACACACAAATCAGGCAGTTTCCCAAAAGCCAACTGAGCTCCTCCGATCTTCCCTAAACTGAGGCAAGGCCGCGTCCCCAGTACCCGAGTTTCTTTTCGGAACCAAAACAAACAATTAAGTAGCAAGGTGAAGCTGGCCGGGATCACTCAGGTCGTTTTGCTCAGAGAAACGTGACAACCCAGGTTTCTGAAATAAGTCGGTGAGAAGGGCTACCGACTCATCTGCGTAACAAGGGTCTGCCAGCTCCAGGGAGGACCCGGACGAAGGCGGCCTTCCCTACTCTGCACCTGGGCTTCCTCGAGCTGTTCTCCCGCCCCGCCCTTTCAGGAACCCTGGTTTGGACTTCAGTGTCAATAAATGAGCATGCCCAGTATCAACCTTTAACGAAAATGTGTTTGGTCACAGAGCATTTAGTGAGCTCATAAATTTTCCAAGGGAATATTTTATGAAACTTCTGATAAAGTGTTCATGAAAGACTTATAAAGAGAGCTGGAACATAGAAGAATATGCTTTTAAAAAGTGTGCGCATTTTTTAATATTTTCAAACAATTTCTAGCAGTGAACATCTGATGCTATTCACCTTACGTCATACCTCAATATCTCCTTTTGATTAGGACTTCAAAGCACATGAAACAATGTGACAGAAATGAAGGAAAAGCACACAAATGTAGACAAATGATAGATTTCAACACCCGTCTCTCAGCAGCTGAAGGAAGTCACGAAGGACGGACTCACAGACGCCCTGAGTGAACTGGGCCCGACCGGCGTTAGGGCCGCCCCGCCCAGCTGCGAGGCAGTGCACATTCTTTCGAAATGACATGAAATACTCATCAAGACATCGTATGCTGAGCCACCCCGTAAATCCCAATGAAGTTAAAAGGGTTATTTAAGAAGGACTGAAATCATAGAGTATGCTCACAGATCATGACATAAATAAATTGGTAATCAGTAAAACAGCTGGAAAAAAATCCAAGTATCCGGAAACTAAACAGCATACGTCTAAACAACTCATCAAAGGAAAAACAGCAAAGGCAGCAAAAACAGATCTGGAACCGAGTGTGAAAACACAACACACACAGAGCCTGCGCAGTGCGGCTGCGGCGTGCTAGAGGGCGGTGGCTTGAAATGTCCTATCGGAAATGGAGAGAGGTCCAAACGCAGTACGGTAAGCTTCCACCTTATGAACCTAAAAATAAACAAATTAAACCAAACATAGCTAGATATAAGGAATAAAAAGTCTTGTTACACGAAACAGAAAACAAACACCATAGAGTGGAGTGATCGAGCAAAAACGAAAAAAAGGGTGCAGAACGCATGGATGCCGCCAACAGTGTGGTTTGTGCGAGGGTGGGGGGAGTGGGAAAGGGCGTGGGGGATAATGGTAATGGGACAAATACAATGAGAAATGTGAAAAAATTCAACGTAACAAATAAACTTCTAGCTAGACTGACAGAGAAAAGAAGAAGGGAAGGAGGGCGGAAAGGGAGCCGGGAGGAAGAGGGTGAGCTGGAGAGGGAGACGGAAGAGAGGACTGTCCACGCCAGGAACGGGAGCAGTGGCACCACCGCAGACACCACAGAGCCCTGCGGAACAGTGGGAGAGAATCCTGAACTACTTCACACAAATAAACCTGGCTACTCAGGTGCAATGGATAAATCCACTGAAAGACAGAAATGATCAAGAGATTCAAGAAGAAACACAAAATCTGAATAGCCCTGTATTTACTGAATAAAATTTGCAGTTAAAAGGGCTACCACACAGAAAGATCTTGAACCACAAAGCTTCATTTGTGAATGCCACCAAAAATTCAAAGAAGAAATACCATTTCAACACAAACATTTTTAGAAAAAAGAAAAGAAAACTCTCCAACTTCCCTCTGTGTTTACTGCCCTGATCACCAAACCTGGACAAGGACTGTTTAGGTCACACTGAGCCGAGAGAGACTGAACCTGCCCTGTGAAGACCAGGCGACTCTCCCCAGTTCCATTCAAAACGGTACTGGAGGCTGTGATCCATGCAGTTAAGAAAAAAAAAAAATACAAGAAATACTTACGGATAAACTTTACAAAATATGTACAGGACTTATATGCTGAAAATGGCAAAACACTGATGAGAAAATTTTATAACAACCTAAATAAATTTGAGAAATGTACTATAAGACTCAATACTGTCAAGTTGTCAATTCCTCCCAAATTTATAAATTTTATGAAACAGCAATCAGAATTCTAAGTGTATTTGTAGAAACTAACAAGCTGATTCTGAAACTTATGTGGAAATGTAAAGGACCTAAAATAGCAAAAATCATTTGGAAAAAAAGCCAAATATCGAAGAGCTCACAGTAGCTGATTTCAAAAACTTAAAAAACTACAGTCAGCAACAGACTGAGGGGCTGGTGAGAAGACAGCCATAGATCAATGGAACAGAACACAGTCTAGGAAAGACTTTCAAAAATACAGTCAACCGACCTTCAACGGCTGCCGAGGTAATTCAGTGGGAAAACTGATAGTGGTTTCAATAAATGTTGCTAGAACAAGTAGGTGATGGTATGGGAAAAAATTAACCTCACCTCTTACCTTATATTTATATAAAAATCAACCTGAAATTCATCATAATCTTAAACTTGTAAATAAAACAACAAAACTCCTGGAAGAAAACATAACAGAAAACATCTATAATCTTAGGCAAGCCAAAGATTTTCTTTTAGATAGAAGACAAAAACCATGAACCATAAAAGAAAACAATTAACAAGTAAACTTGATCAAAATTTCAAGCTTCTGCCCTTTACAAAACATCATTGAAAAAAAAAAAAGGTGCCCTGGCTGGTGTAGCTCAGTGGATTGAGCGCGGGCTGCGAACCAGGCATCGCAGGTTCGATTCCCAGTCAGGGCACATGCCTAGGTTGCAGGCCATGTCTCCCAGCAACTGCACATTGATGTTTCTCTCTCTCTCTCTCTCTCTCCCTCCCTTCCCTCTCTAAAAATAAATAAATAAAATCTTAAAAAAAAAAAAAAAGGCAAGCCACAGACTGGGTAAAAACATTTGCAAAGCATATACCCAACAAAGGGCTTGTTACAAGAATAAAAAACTCTGTAACATAACCCTATAATAAAGGGCCAAAGATTCATTCACAAAAGACACACACCAAGAAGATACAAGCTAATACCCACATGAAGTGATGCCCAATGGCATTAAGCCTTCAGGGAAATGCAAATTAAAGCCAACTGAGATAGTTACACACCAAGCAGAAATGTTAAAATTAAAAATGACAACAAACCAAGTGCTGGCAAGGACGAGGAAAACTGAAGCAACGACACTGCCGGTGAGAAGGTAAAATGGTACAACCACTGTGACAACAGTTCGATAGTTTCCTATAACGTTAGGCATACACTTAACATGACACAGAAATTCCACTCCTAAAATTGAACCAACAGAAATAAAACCTATTTCCACACAAAGACCTATAAATACATGATCACTGCAGTTTCATTCATGAAAGTCCAGAACTGGGAAGAACCTAAGTGTCAATCAGCGGGTGAATGGATAAATGAAGAAATACTACTCACTGACGGAAAAGAAGAAACTAATGATTCACTCAACAAAATGGATGTCAAAATCATCACTCTGAGGAGGTGAGATAAAAGTTAAAAGTTCAAAACTAATGATACGCAGAACAGTATCTACATGAATTCAACGCCCCTCCCAATTCAACAACTGAAACCAACAGGTGACATCATGACAACGCGGTGTCGACTCTGCACAGGGAGTAAAGTGGAAGCAGCACTCCACTGTGCCCTCGACTATTTTATTCACACACACACACACACACACACACACACACACACACCTCCACGCTCCCCTAGACACTGAAGCCGCACTGCCTCATTGTCCCTGTCATGGAGCAGCCACAGTCCTGCGATGGACTGCGGGTCCTACGGGACACACCCCCACCTGCGCCAACCACAGCGGCTCCTCGCTGCGGCCGCGGGACCCGGCCTGGCTCTGCCGGACGTCCACGCGGCTTCGCCACCCGTCTCCAGTCCTTGCTCAGAGGGAGCCTCACAGAGGCCTGCCCGGACCACCTTACCTACAAATGATAGCCCCCCTCCTCCCCAGACCGTCTCTTCCCCACGCACTCGCCGTCGTCTGAGAGAGGGCATACTGAGCTTACTCTGTGAGCGGCCGTCTGCCCTGCAAAGTGAAAGCGAGGGCCTCACCCAGCTGTTCACGCTGGTCCCGCGGGGCCGTGAGGGCGCCCGGCCTGGCAGCCGGCAGTGCTCGGCGGACACGTCCTGAGTCTGTCTACCTGGCAGTGTTTCTAGGCCCGGACCCTGTCTGCTCCACCGTGACTTCCCGGGCCCGCGCGGGTGAGGCCTGATGCGGACCGAGCTGTCCAGGCGCCCGCTTCCTCACCTGTAACTGCTGCTGCAGGTGCGTGATCTCAGCGATCCTCAGCTCTCTGGATTTGTTCGTGCTCTCGATTTCTTGCCTTTGGGTGGTCAGTCGACATCTGATATCCTGGAGTTTCCCTTCAAGTTGATGCTTTTTATCATTCTTTAACAAGTGAAAAGTAGTTAGTATTATTACCATGTTGACTGTTTGATGCTAATCTACTCCCAAAGCAAAATCAAACTTCACTCACAAGAGCTTCTAATTCGAATTCCAAAGTCTTCTTCTTGGCTTTCAGGACAACAATGTCTTCTTGCTCTTTGTTTCTTTGGTTTAATAGCTCTTGTCTTCGATTGCGCTCCCACTCAAGCTGCCGCTGCCGCTCAAGCTCTCGCTTTGCAGCCTGTTGATGCGACACATTAAAAGATTTATTGATTTTTCAGTTCTTGCCATACACAATGTCTCTTAATAAATGTTAACAGCTACTAAGTCTTTTAAGGATGAAATATTTTTAAACATTACAAGAAATTCTTTTACAAAAGAGCAAAACAAAACTTACACAGTGTTACTTCCAGGGGAGAAGAGAATGTTTACAAAGGCTACTACATTTACATAAAATGAGAACAGACAGGCTCATTTGACCATTAAAATTCAACTGTTTTGGCCTTCAACGCTTGATGGGCCAAATAAAACTGTTCCCCCTTATTTACTGACTCATCCAGAGCAAAAAATGTCTTAAATCTAGTAAAATCAAACCAAACACCCCAGAAATGAAAACACAAACAAAAACTTTCTTCCATCAAACAAGAAAGTAGTAGGCCTCCTCCTCTTTTTGGAAGTTCGCGTTACATCACCTCACTTTTAGGGAAGACCGACATTAGTGCCTGTTTTCACTACCTGAAAGAAATCCCAGAGGATTCTTGCTTTTACGAAAAAAAAAAAAAAAAAAGGAAAAACCGAAAACGGCACTCGGTGTTTGCTCTGGAGAGAGCCGTTCCACAGGCAGCGCAGCCCGGGCAGCGGGAGGGGCCCCGCCGAACCCCTTCCCCGGGAATGACACTCCACATCTCCGCAGCCAGCCGCCGGGCTCTGGACCGTGCCTGCGGGCGCCTGCCCCTCGCCTCCATTTATCCCGCGCGTCTCGGGCAGTGTGTCTGTCCGAAGGCATCAGAAAGGCCTAAGGGAGTGTGTAAGGGTGTCTGGCGTAGTATCAAACTAGGTGTGATTAAGCACACTTGGTATGATCTGGTAGGTTATTTTAGGGGTCTGGGAACACTCAAACATTTTCCCTGTAAATTAGTAGCAACTGCTTCCATACTTTCTGCCGTTTAAGTGTACGAGAGGCTTTATAGGAACACCGATCTGAACAGCTCGGGACCTCCATCACCCAAATCACTCACTTCCTGCTCTCACAGTGGGCCCTGTGGCCCGTCTGGCAGCATCGGCCCCCTTCCAAGCTGCCCCTGGCAGAGCCCCCCGCAGAGCCCCCGTGCTCTTCGGTGCGGCTGCTTCCTGGGCGCCTGTCCTCCCCTGCCCGACAAACGCCGGGCACAGGCGCTGTGTGGTCGACGCCTATAAACCATTCCAGGTAAATGCTCTAGTTTGTTCTCTTCGTCTTACATCGAAGAAGGGAAGGTTATCCATATTTTGGTTGTTCATTCTGGAAATTAAAATCCTATAAGGACCTGCCTGAATATAAGGTAGCTTATGGCTACAAGTTTTCTAAAGCAACCATCAGAAATTGAAACCAGAGTATTAATTTTTTTAAATTTCATATCTCTAAAATATATTTCATTCACACGAGAGAATCGTGGCATTGCTTCTGTAGCAATACACTAAAACTGGAATGACGGACAAGAGAGTAGCCTGCCCCTCGCCAGGTATGGTACCAAATTTTGGAACCCTCACATACAATACAGGGAAAATTTCCTAGACATATTTTTTAAAGTGAAAAGAAAAAAGAAATAATATTAGTATATGCCATTAGAGTGGTTAAAAACAATTAAGTAGTCGGGTCAAGGCGGAGGCACAGGTAAACGGCACGGCTCGCCTCCTTGCACAACCACAGCAAAAATCACAACTGGACTACAGAACGGTGTCACCCAGGTTCATCAGAAAACTAGGCTGCATGGAAGTCCGACGGACGACCAAGGAATTAAAGAAGCCACATCCCTCAGGACGAGCAGGAGGGGCAGAGACGCAGAGATTCGGAGTGGCACCAAGAGGCACGGAGATACAGAATGGGCGGTCCCCCACCCACGTGTGGTGGATAAAAATTGGGAGGGATACCTTGGAAGTGAGAGGCCCCAGCCCCACACCAGATCACCCAGCCCAGGGTTCCAGCACCAGGAAGAAAAGTCCCCATAACTTCAGGCTGTAAAAACCAACGGGGGACAGGGTGGCAGAAGAAACTGCAGGATTCTCAGGACTCTCTTCTTAAAGGGCCTGCAACAGACTCAGGACTTACACAGACTCACTCCCTCTGGGCTTCAGCACCAGGGCAGCAGCTGGAAAGGCACCAGTGCCACACAGGGAGAAACTGAGGTGACCGGCATCAGGGCAAGTGCCAGGAGACAGCTTCCTCCAGACAAAACCCCGGAGGCCAGGCAGTGGCACTGTCCTCTCTCTGAGCCCTCGCCTACACAGAGCCGCAGAGCTGCTACTGGGGTTGCCCCGCCCTGGCAATTACCTAAGGTGCTGCCCCATCCAACCTACTGGTGCACTTTTCTACAATAGGCCACACCAAGACAGGGAGTCAAAGCAGCTCTACCTAGTACACAGAAACAAACACACAGAGGCTGCCAAAATGAGGAGACAAAGACAGATGGCCCAAATGATCGAACAGAACAAAACTCCAGAAAAAGCAATCTATCAGATGTAGAGTTCAAAACACTGACTATTAGGATGCTCAAGGAACTTACTGGGTACTTCAACAGCATAAAAAAGATCCAGGCAAAAATGAAGGTTACACTAAGTGAAATAAAGAAAACTTTACAGAGAGTCAACAGTAGCGGGAATAAAGCCAAAAATCAAATCAATGATTTGGAACAAAAGGACGAAAAAAACATTCAATCGAAACAGCTAGAAGAGCCCAGGCTGGTGTGGCTCAGTGGACTGAGCCCCAGCCTGCAAACCAAAGGGTCGAAGCTTCAACTCCCAACCAAGGCCCATGCCTGGGTTGGGGGCCAGATGTCCAGTAGGGGGCGTGTAAGAGGAGATTGTACATTGTGCTTTTTCCCTCTCTCCCTTCCTTCCCCTCTAAAACTAAAACCTTTTTAAAAAACAGCAAAAAGAAAAAAGAATCTAAAAAAAAAATGAGGATAGGCTAAGGAGTCTCTGGGACATCTTCAAAAGTACCATCATTTGAATCATAGGGATGCCAGCAGTGGAAGAGAAAGAGCAAGAAACTGAAAATGTATTTGAAAAAAACAGTGAAAGAAAACTTCCCTAATTTGGTGATGGAAATAAACATACAAGTCCAGGAAGCACACAGAGTCCTAAACAAGATGGATCCAAAGAGGCCCACTCCAAGACACATCATAATTAAAAGGCCAAAGGTTAAAGATAAAGAATCTTAAAAGGAGACACTTACTTACAAAGGAGTTCCCATAAGACTGTCAGCTGATTTCTCAAAAGAAACTCTGTAGGCTAGAAGGGACTGGCAAGAAGTATTCAAGCCCTGGTTGGTGTAGCTCAGTGGATTGAGCGCTGCCTGGGATTGATTCCCAGTCACGGCACATGCCTGGGTGGCAGGACAGGTCCCCAGTAGGGGGCGCATGAGAGGCAACCACGCATTAATGTTTTGCTCCCTTTCTCCTTCCCTTCCCCTCTCTCTGAAAATAAATAAATAAAATGTTTTTTAAAAAAGTATTCAAAGTGATGAAAAGCAAGGACCAACAGCCTAGATCACTCTACCCAGCGAAGCTACCATTTAGATTGAAGGGCAAGTACAGAGCCTCCAGGAGGAGGTCCCAGAAGAGGCAAAGCTACAGGAAACCACCATCACGAAGCCGTTGTTGTATGAAATGTTAAAGGGACTCACTTACGAAAGAGGTCAACACTATGGACGTTAAAATGGCAACAACTTCACAACTACGAACAATTGAATCTAAAAAACCAAACTAAGCCAGCGACCAGAACAGAAACAGAGCCGTAGAGATGGACATCATTTGGAAGGTTATCAGTGGGTGGGGGAGGGGGGAGAATGGGAGAAAAGGTGCGGGGATTAAGAAGTATCAATCGGTAGGTACGAAACAGACGGGGCTATTAAGAACAGTACAGGAAATGAAGAAGCCCAAGGACTTATATGTATGACCCATGAACATGAACTGGTGGGGGGGGGCGGAATTGCTGGAGGGAGTGGGGGGTACCAGGTGGAGGGGGGCAAAGGGGAAAAAATGGGACCACCGTGATAGCATAATCAATAAAATATATTTAAAAAATTACACTAAACCCCCAACTTTTTTTTACCACATACACCTTTCTATTTCTATGTATGTATATAAATGCAGAGAAAAAAGCCTGGAAAAATACTTAACTGATATCACTGGTTTATTATAAGACTGTCTTATCAAAAATTCGTACATGAATGCTCGTAGCAAAATTGTTCATAATAGCCAAAGCAGAAACAACCCAAGTGATGAATGGACATGTAATGGATGTTACTCAGCCAATAGAAGGAATACAGTACTAATTCTCGCTGCAGCCTGACGCACCCTGAAAGCAGTAGTACGTGAGAGCCAGACGCAGAAGGCTGTACACTGTGCGACTCCCTCTGCAGAGAATGGCCGGAGCAGGCAAACTTTTCTGGACAGAATATAAATTAGCAGGGGTTAAGTGCTGAGGAGAGAGGGAGGGAAGGGGAGGAATGGCTTAATGGGTAAGGAGTTTTGTGCGGTGAATGGACTACAACTACTGAACTGTAGGGAAGTAAAGGCTCCTAACCATCACGCGCACAGTTCTAAAAGGGGCGCGAGAGCGAGCACGCACGCACGCACGCACGCACGCCGCCCAGCTCACCTCGCGCCGCTCCACCTCCTTGCGCCGCTCCTCCTCGCGCTGCCGCTCCAGCTCCCGCTGCTTCTCCAGCTGCTTCTCCAGCTCCAGCTGCCGCTTGCGCTCCTGCTCCTGGCGCTCGCGCTCCCTGCGCTCCTGCTCCTGGCGCTCCAGCTGGGCCAGGCGCTCCTGCTCCTTCCGCTGCTGCTCCAACAGCGCCTGTCTTCGCTTCTCCAGTTCCAGATTGCCGCGCTCAAAGTTCTCACGCTTCTTATCTTCAAATGTGACTTTGAAACAAGAAACCAGCAAGGATGAAAAGTCGTGACATCCAACACGCCACTGGAGAATTTGTGGTATAAAGGGACAACGGGACCCTCTGAGCGTCCTTTCTGCTGGTGCCCGGTTAGTAAACACCACGACCAAGCCCTTCACCTGGCTCCTGGACTGCACAGGCTCCCCTCCACGATGGATGCCGTATGGGGGTGCTCAGAGCACCCAACACCGTTTCCATCTGAATCTTTCCCTAGTAATTTTTCCTCATCTACAGCATCTCCTCTCCCTCATGCTTACTCTACCCTCTCCTGCATGGCCTGGATTCAGCAACTGACCCCCCATCTCTCCTGTACGGTGAATTCCTCCCTCTCCTCCCTTAGCCTATGGTGACACGGATGTGTCTATTCTGACAAACAAGGCCGTTTCAGAAAGCAGAGGCGGAAGTACCCCGTGTTGCACACTAAGGAACAAGCTGTGTCCTAACCGTTATGTAGATCACATTCCGTAAGTAATTTTTTTCCAATCCATTATTCAATTTCCGTCTTTGGGAACACCAATTACGTATTTTAGGCTAGTCCCAAGTCAATCATTTTTTCCCTCTAATCCTTGCTAACACTTCGTTTACATTCATTTTACTTTTTTTTTTTTTTTTTAAGAAAAACCTGACCCTCCATGTCCCTTACTAGTTTTCAGTGGCACCTATTACTCAATTTTGTGTTTACCTCCATGCTTCTCCTTGGACCCAACCCCGGCCAAGGGAAACCCTCCCTGCCAGCCCATGCAGCATGCATCCCCACTGTCCCCAATCTATTTTGAGAACTGTCACTTCACACTTTGTCTTGAGATCTGCAGCTGTGAGCACTCCTGTCTGGCTTTCGCTGCTCTAGATGGGCCCTCCTTACATACTGCAGCCAGACATTAAATGGCAAAGATGGCAGGCGTGTTCTGGTTTTCTTGTTCTTCTTGCTCTTATAGTGATTGCAGGGGGCAGCAGCCCCTTTACTGGTCACCTTAAAACTGAGTCCTTTCAGCCTCAGAAAGGAATGAAGTGCTGACACATGCTATAATCACTCTCAAAAATATTACGCTCAGCGGCAGAAGCCAGACATAAAAGGCCACCCACTGTACAGACAGAATAGGTGAATCCAAAGAGACAGAAAGCAGACTGGTGGTGGCCAGGGGCTGGGGAGAAGGGAGAATGGGGAGAGCCCAGGCATGGGGTTTCCTCTCGGCCGATGGCAAAGCTTCAGCAGTGAGCAGTGGTGGCAGCCGCACAGCAATGTGAATGCACTGGACGCCGCTGTGACAGGCTGGACGCGTGCTCCCCACCCCCGATTTGTATGCTGAAGCTCTAACCCCCCAACGTGACGGTATTTGGAACTGGGGCCTTTGTAATCAGGTTTAAGGCAAGGTGGTGAGGGTGGGGCCCTCACGATGAGGTTCACGGCCTTATAAAAAGGGGAAGAGACAGCATTTTCTCCTTCCCTGGCACACAGTGAGGAGGCTGTGTGACGGCCCCGCAACAAGGCAGCTGTCTGCAGGAGCTGGACTGGATGGCTCCCTGATCTCAGACCACCAGCCTCAGGGACGGTGAGCAACGCTGCCCACAGCGCGGCACTGTACTACCGCAGCCCGCGCTAACTGACACAGCCACTGAACTGCACACTTGCAAATGATCACTTTTTTGTTATGTGAATTTTACCTTGAAAAAAAACCTGGTAAGTCCCTATACATCTTTTAAATTCCAGTATCCGGCCTTATTTCTTGTATACAGGAAGCACATAATACATGGTTGTTGAAAGAAAAAATGCACAAACAAAAACCTGATGTTCACTGCCTGCTCAAGCTTTGAATGTCTACCACCAACAGATAAAGAACATGCCATATTCTAAGGACTCCTGTCCTTATTTCCTTCGAGTCTTTGCTCCCATTATCATCCATCTGAACTGCTCCTCCACCCCACTTGTAATAACCTCATTCATCACTGAGTTGAAGCCGACTGTGCGCCCCACCACAGAGTGTGATTCCTGGCGTCTCTGCCAGCCTGTGTCGCCGGCCAGGGTGAGCCCCACCCGCTGCTGTAACACTGTCCTCAGGAACCTACCGCTCCAGCCTGCCCTGACGGCTGTTCGCACGGAGGTCTCGAATCCTCAACTATGTTATAACCTTCTAGAGGGTAAGGGCCACGTATCACCAGCATTCAGATTCTTCACTGTACTCAACACACTCGCACAAAGATCATTTTCACCAAGTGATTTAACAGTGAACAAAAATTACTTAGTTTAAAGAGGATACTGAGAAAACTAGGTCCTGAGAAGGTCAATTAACCACCAAGCACTTGAAATGTAGCAAAACAACACTAATGAAGTATTTAACACAAAAGACTTCATCATCAATTTTACTGCTTCTTAGTATCAACTATTATCACATCATTAAAAATCCACAGCCACCTTAGAATATTTTAATAGTATGATGGGTTTATCATGATAAATGAGGATTATTTACAACAGGTTCATATTACATTTTAAATAGCTTCTTGTTATTAAGGAGTTTTCAATTCTCCCAAACAATATGAGAAAATAACAGTAGCAATTTTACTTCCTATTCTTGGCGATTTTAAGCAATCTCCTCAAAGGCTTATCAACTTGAGTGCTATATAGATAATATTCCTAAGTTTTCTGTTTAGTAATTCATAATCCGATTTCCATTTAAAAGCTAGAGCACAGGTACATTAGCAGAGTACGTAATGTTCTTATTTCTATATATATATGCAAATCCAAAAGTGTATTAAAAGTGTCCCCTTCAAAGGCCAGTTAAAGGACTACAGCAAGAATGTCAATAAAGAGCCAGACTGATTTCTCCTCTGTCCCGGCCTCGGAGACAGAGGAGGTGTGACACGACCCAACTCAAGCACCGAGGCTGCCGTACCCGGTAATTTCTTTTCCAGCTGCTGTTCGTCTTCTAAAACTGGTTCCTCTGGCAGCCTCTGGTCTGCCGAGGTCGAGCTGATGACGGACACGCCGCTGCCCGACCGGACTCTCCTGCGGTCGTGAGGAAGAAGGGAAGAGAAACAAATTAATGTAAAGCTGTCTAGGTGCAAACGAGCAAGTTGTGAAAAAGAATCTTTAATGGTTATGCTATGTATCACGGCACAGTGACAAAAAGAAAAGATTTGCTCCTTACTGTTTACAGAGGTTTTTTTTTTTTAAATGAGTATTTGAACAGCATCAAACTCTGAATGCCAAGCTCGTTCAAATGTTTAGAACCACAACCAAAATTAGGATAATTCCAAAGAAATGAATTAGTGAGTAATCATGCAGAGGCTAGAGCAGTGCCCAGGACATAGTAAGTGGCAGCTGCTATTACCGTCGCCCTTGCACGCAAGGTTAAATTCTGCCCGGGGAGAACAGCAGGTCAGCTAAGGGAGCGGGGGGGTCTCTTTTCCCTTATAAAGTCTCTCCACTCTACCTCACTTCTTCAGAAACACATGGAATGCCCACCCTTCAAAGCCCTTCAAACAAAGCAGTTAGTTAACTGATTAGTTTCACTTTATACATTAACCTTGCTTTTTAAAACTGACTACCTGTTTAAATTGTGGGAGGGTTGTTTTTTGTTTTAATCAGCTTCTGGTCTCTCAGAGCACTTCTTAGGGCTGGGGGTTTCACAGACCACCTGCCCGGCTGCGTTTCTCCCTGCAGTCAGCGTGCGCGGCTGGCCCCGGTCCGTGCATGTGCCCACAGCGGCGGCCGTTTCTCTCACTCTTACGGACACTGTTCTCTGCTGCCCTGCCTGGCGTTCAAGGCATTAGTCCAGAAATTATCTTTTTCTCACTCTTCTTCGTGTTGGTTACAATCTCCTATTTGTCTTTTAACACAGGTGTTTTGGGAGGGTGCCCGGGGGTGTGCAGGTGGAGGACACCGGTCACTGCAGACTCTCCCCACAGACCCAGGCCTGCCCTCTCGACATCTCTGCTGAGACTAGGCTGCAGACGAGGAAGACTGTCTTCAATTACCTTTCTGATTATAATTTCTACATTGCCAGCATTTTGTTACCTCTTGAATGTGTAGAATTTACAGATAGAATCTTTTTGCTTTATTTAAAATACACAGGTTGACATGGTTTCACTTTGCTAAAATTTCTGGTGAATTTCAAATACATAGATGGGTACAAAAATCACCAATCTTTTGATGTTCTCCTAATACAGGCAGACCTTGTTTTATCACTCCTCACTTTACCAGCTCCACAGGTAATGCATTTTTTTTTTTTACCAACTGAAGAAGGTAAGACCCTCTACCAGCAAAAAGATCACAAGTTGCTTTACTGTGAGACCTGCTTTACTGTCTCGGACGAGGACTAGGACGGAGCCCACAGCGTCTGCAAAGCCCGCCCACGCTCTGCAAGCACCCAGAGAACACACCGGATTAGCACAGGACCCAGATTTCCTGCATTCATGGACATCTGATTTACCTGCCAGGAATAAAAACGACTAGGGGATACAGAGCCAGCAAAGGCAAGTCTGAAACTCACACACTGAGCACACAGTCCCCTGTAAAAGCCGCGCGCTCCTCACCGGAAGGAAGGCGGAATGTACTCTGGGGGCAGGACGGGCGGCAGTGGTTGGCCAGACATAGCCACGTCGATGAGGTGCATCGCCAGGATAAACTCTTCCGCCGTGAGTTTTCCGTCTTGATCGATGTCAGAAAGATTCCTATTCAACAGAAAGTTAGTTGTGATCTAGTTTCACGGAAATGTGTGCTTGTTACTATCCATGCATGAATAACTTAAACGTTCTATTTTCTTATTTTGACTGTAGGCCAATCGAGTCTCTCTGTGCCTCCGTTTATAAAAACAGTACCTGTTTCACACTACTGGTGCCAAGATAAAATGAGACAGTCCACAGAGCTGAAATGGTGTTCAGCATTCAGTAAATGTTACCTATGACATAACTACACTCCTCTCAGTCCTGCAAGCCCACTTACAGTGTACCGCACTTACATTCTATATGTATTTAAATCTACGCTCAGAAACTAGTGGGTCAGATAGTAAAAATTTCAGCTTTGTAGCACACGGTCTCCATCACACTGAGCTCTGCCCTTGTGGCAGGAAAGTGGCCACGGACAGCATATAAACTAGTGGTCAGGGCTGTTTCCACCGCAGAACTGCACTCACAGAAACAGGTACGAGCCCGCCGGGCCCCACAGGCCAACCCCGGATCTAGGCCGGCATGGTGGCCCTGGGGCCTCCAGCCACTGGGAAGGTGTTCTCCACTCGTTAGTCTCAGAATTCAATCCCCACGATTCTTCATAATCAACTTGCTCTAGTAGCTATTTCGAGTAAAAAGACTGTTCTAGCAAGTCCAAGAATGTAATCATACTTGACTTGTGGACCCCAAGAGAGGATGAAGAACACAGCTATTCCTGAGAACATCAGTAAGACAGATGCTACATTGGGAAGCTGGCTTGGCTGATGCCTTGAATCAAAACAGTCCTCTTAAATCTGAAACTTCCTCAGGCGGCATAAACTTTTCTTCGTAAAAGTATAAAATTTCCACCCAGTAACGTTCACACCTTTTGAGAGCACGCCCTACAAGCCCTGAACACACCGTCTGTGTATGATCACCACAACGGGCAGAGGGGTCTCAGCACCGAAGTCCTGCATCCGTGCAGTCACCCTCCTCTGCCCCAGCCCCTGGCCACCGCTGACCTCCTCTGTGTCCCTCCAGTTGCGCCTTTTCCAGATGCCACACTTGTTTCTAAACAGAACAGAGGCACAAACAAAACCCCCACCTGCTCTGCCTTGGCCTCCCCTTTCCACGCCCCACTACTAGCTACTCGTAGGTAAACCCAATTAGAAGGCAATGCAATTCTTATCCCCCATCTGCCTAAATAACAGTTTCATCCTCACTATTTAAAATATCTTTTTATTGTGTAGGAGGGGAATATAATAAAATCCTAGCATGAGAAGTCTGAAGTATTTTTTTCAAAGAGGGCAGGTTATAAATGAGAAACTTAAACATTCCAATATATTTTAGGATGATGAGAACTTAATAAACTGCCAATCATCCTCCATAAATGTTCGACCTGAAGTTCACACTTCACAGGGCCCTAGGACACTGGTACATGTCCAGACCTACGGAGGTCTGGATGTGCCTCAGACAGGCGGTGTCTGTTAACTGGTCTGTTATCGTGCTACTACAAAAGGCAGACCCTCTGGTACAAAGCAGCAGGGACCAGGGTGGGGACAGGGGCAGCGCTGGAGTCCGACCCCTTAGGAAGCAAGTGCATCGCGGTGCTCTGCAGCAAATCGCGGACGTGGACTGGAAGCAGCACACACCAGGGTTACTGTCCGGGCAGAACCAACGCCTCACGCATAACTGAGACACACACTTCTGCAGACACCATCCAGGTTAACATTTACACATCAGCGATCCTGTAGGATCCGGGCAACTCGCAGCCGCAGCCGTTAAAGATCACTACAAAGGAGACAGAGACAGCGGTGTGCCTCCGGAGGGAAGCGCAGTCTCATCTCTGATGCAGTCTCGCAGGAAACGGGGAGGGTGCCCTCGTCAGTTTCTGCAGACGTTTTTGACTGTCACCTCTGGGGGTGGGGGTCACACTACAGGTATGTAGTATGTATGTAGAAGCCAGAGATGCTACCAAAAGGCCTACAATACACCATACAGCCCCCCACAGGAAACTGTCAGGCCCAAAATGTTAATCCACCTCAGGTGGAAAAACCTTGCTCTACATGTGATTAGCAATCTACAGAGATCACAGGAATAAATTAACATCACGAGGAATCAATCATCGAAAGTTAGACTATAAGAAGCTACAGAACAGATCATCAGAGTTTTGGAGGGGCAAGGAGTGGGAAACAAGACGAGAAGGATTTATAGGTTAAAACAGCCTTAAAAGATGCATCAACCAATTCCTGCAAAATACATTTATTTCAATCAACCACAAAAAAATCTGAGGCAATCTAAGGAATTTGAGCACTATCTGATTAAATTAAGAATTACCACTGAAAATTTCGGTGGGCTAACAGTGTTAAAGTCATGTTGAAAAAACAAACCCCATCTCTTCTGGAGATAAAAGCTGAATTATTAGCGGATAAAAATGACACCATGCCTGAGATTTGGCTCTAAATAATCGGGAAAGAGGAGAGGAGAAAGAGGACTAGCCAGGAGTTGAGACTTATCAAAGCTGTTTTATAAGTTCTTGAGAACTCACTACATCAATCTCTTTGCTTTGCATTTTCCAAAATCAAAAGGGGGAAGTGTAAGGTAATCACGACAAGTCATAGAAAAATTAAGCGCATTCCATATATTCAGCTCCACAAGTAATTGTATTAATCTAAACACTGACGAGGCCCTACTAATCTAAGAAATAAAGTTTCCAGCCCTGGCTGGTTTGGCTCAGTGGACTGAGTGCCGGCCTGTGAACCGAGAAGTCACCGGTTCGATTCCCGGTCAGGACACATGCCTGGGGTGTGGGCTGAGTCCCCAGGTGGGGCCTGCCGGAGGCAGCCGCTACATATATCCCTTACACATCGGTCTTCCTCCCTCCCTTCCCCCCCTCCAAGAATGAATAAATAAAATCTTAAAAAAATAAAACACCACATTTAAAAAACAAGCACAGAAACAAAATTTCCACTGTGTACAAACCAAGGAACTTTTCATTCCTTACCATATGGAAGCCAGCTGTGCCTGTGGTAAACTTGACTGCATGAGAATCGTCCTCGCCTGGGGACCTAGAGAGAAGCCAGGAAGAAGTGTGAAGACCAGTCAGCAGCCCGTCGCTGTCCGCACGGCCCGCGCCCGCGTTCCGCACGTGAGTGCTGTGCGGTCTCCGGCGATCGCAGTGCGTTAAACAAGACTTGCTACTGCGTAAGAGGCTTTTCAAAGAGAACATTAACCCCAGTGAAGAAGGGAAGAAACACACAGCACAGCACAGCACCTGGCGCATGACGTTTGTTAAACGGATGATGAACGAAGAACAGGGACATAAAAGATTAGCTTCAAACTGTGACCTGCCTTTGGTCCGGATTTCCATCTCATTAGAATTAGGCTTTTATTCACAAGGCTGAAGCATACTCTCTAAATTCAGCGTCTTCTGCCACTGACTGCTGCCTCCACCATGACTACTGCCAGACAAATCCCAGAAGTCTCGGAGAATTTTAGAGGATGACGGGACCCTTCTCATCATTGGTACACAGACTTAAAAACAGCGACTTGCTCCAGGTTGCGCAAATGGCTAATATCACAGCAATTAAAAAGGACTGCTAGGCATTCAACTCTTCTCTCAAAATCAGCTCTCATCCTTAAAGTACGGTAAACGTCTTCATCTGGGGGATTAAACTAGCCTTCGGCATCAGACAAAGCCTACAGTGGGAGCGCCTGCGTGTTTCAGCAAACCAGCGCCAGTGTTTCCAGACTGGAAATGGTCAGGTGAAACAGCGACCGGTGTCTCCTTGCCAGCACTGCCGCGGCAGGTGCACGGTCCAGGACGCGGCTGAACCACGGAGCGGAAAGCCGTGGCAAGCGTGTTGGGACCGCTCCGGGGTGCAAACCGCTGCTTCTAGCTATTTCACGTTTGACACGGTGCCTTGCCAAAAAGCCAGAAGTGGACGTTTTGCCACAGCAAGCAGCAGCGGCTAGGGCTCTCTGAGCACCGCCACCAGGTTCCAGCACAGGAAGCTCCTAAGAAGGTCAGAAAAAGCCCCGGTGAACCAGAAGCTGTGGGCGCTGGCCCTGCTTCAGTCTGCAGCTTGCTGAGTGACCTGGGGCAGGCAGTTTCCTCACTTGCTGGACTCCAGTTTTCTCATTTCGGAAGTCCTCTCCAGATTTACAACTCTCTAACCCACTGCATCAGGAGCCGTAACTCGGAGCTTAGCACGGTGCCAACACATAGAGTGCTCAGTAAATGGTGGTTAGTACTACTGACAATATTTTAACTCCTCCTTACATATAAAACATGGGCAAAAAAACCCCACACAAATCTACACCTATGTATTTTCACATGTGCACATGTATGTATGCAGCTTAGTTCATTTCCAGACTGGAAATGGTCAAGTAAACAGCACCCAGATCGTGAAACAGCACCCCAAAAGCCCCTCTTAAACTCCCTTCAATCATCCCCTCCCGCCGAGCATAGCCTGACTTCTAGTGGCATACTGTGTCAACGTCAAGTCTGGCTCGCTTCGCCCAACACGTTATCGCACGTTGCTGTTGGACACAATCCGAACTCCTACGCAGTGCACCACAGTTTGGAGCAGCTACGAACAATGAACATTCTAAGTTTTGGTGGACATATGTACACTTTCCTGTTGTATATGTACTGGAAACATCTAAGAATAATAAACAATCTTTATTACATTGATAGGAAAGTTCTTAAAGGTTCTGTGATACACTGGAATGAAAAAGGGTCACTGATCATTTTGTTTAGTCTCTAACACTGGATTTAGAATTGGCAGCATTAAAGATGAATTAGCAAAACTTAAGTGAATGCTTTAATTTATACTTGTAAAAATTTTCCTCACTTCAGAACTATATTTGAACAGTTAGTAGTTCACCTACTCCCAATAAAAAGTGTAACAACAAATGAAAAGACCTAGCCCTAGACCTGGCTATCTCAAGACAAGGATTCCAGTCCTGACTCCGCCCACTCCCTAATGTGACAGTGACAAGACTGCTTCCACTGAGAGGAATGCCTTCCTCTCTGAATGAAGGACATGGTCTACAACTGGGATTGGCAAACCACGGCCCGCAGGCCGTATCCGGCCCACCACCCAGTTTTGTAAATAAAGTTTTACTGAAACAAAGCCATGCCCACTCCTGTAAGCACGACGTACGGCTGCTCTCACACCGTAAGAGCAGGCTGGGCAGCTGCGACTGCACGCCGCAAGCCTCAGGCGTCCACTGCCGTGCTCGTTACAGACAGAGTGTGCGGGGCTCTGCACGAGTGTGTTCTGCAATTCTGACGCTGGACCCCACATGTCCTAAGACAAGGCAGTGAAACATTAAGAGAGATGAACATTTAAGGTAGCCTCCCAATCTAAGAACAGCATAAAATCGAGCTCCGAGTGCGCTGAACTATCCTGTGGAAGCCTCCATTCGTAAAAGGATATCAGTTTTGGAGTACGGGCTAATAAGGAAACATTACAGGGACAAATAAAATCTCAAGTTCATAAATCCTACTCTGGGCATTCATGTTTGATTAAGGAAGCATGAATGGAAGGGACACAGAACTAAATGAAGTAAATGCTTTACATCAAACAACTTCTGTGACTTCTGTGATTAACACATGAATAACCAAACTAGCGCGTTCATTATTTCGGAATGCAGGAAGACAATAAAACACCTCTCTGAGAAGGGGGGTAGCACTCACAGGAGTCTGAGAATTCTGCAGCGACTCAGAGAGCCCTGGTGAAGGAATGAGCTGCTCTATTTGATGAGACTGTCTCTTTGAAGAGCGTGCAAGAACACACGTGCCGACTTGTGACGGAACAGGAGGCAGCCGCCTAACCAGGTGTATCCGTCCAACCAACCCAGGAATCGGGGGGGGACTGTGCCACCCCTGCATTAGCGTCACTCCACAGTGGACGAGCTCAGGCCACGAGCTCAGGGTCTCACTTCCTTCCACTGAGGACCGATCGGTGGCATATGCAGGCCCACAATGCGCTCTCAGAGGGGCAGCCACCGTCTGACGGCCCCCGAATGGGTGAGAAAGTCAAGCGCGGCAGCCACGGGAAATTCCTCTGCGCTCCACAGCACGTTTCCAGGGGGCACGGGCCACAGGGTGCAGCGCAGGTCAGCTGGCCTGCGGGGGTGCGCAGTTCTGGGAGCACTAGCTAATCCCACTCCCCCCCAAAACACCTGCGAATGCGAGCGACTGTAAGTGACCAGTCTGTCCTCTAACTGGTATTAAACGTTAGTACTCCTCCACTGAAATGGTGTTCATAACACTAGATGTCACATCCCCAATGCTGAGAACTGCTGCATTAGATTAAGAAATTACAATTACATGGAAAAGTGCTTTATAAGTTTTTAAAAGATTTTATTTATTTATTTTTATTTTCTAAATTAAAAAATATTTTACTGTTGGTCTATTACAGTTGTCCCAATTTTCCCCCCTTGACCCTTATTTATTTTTAGAGAGAGGGGAAAGGAGGGAGAAAGAAAGGGAAACACTGATGTATGAGAGAAACATTGATTGGCTGCCACTCGCACACCCCCAACTGAGGACCAGGCTCACAATGCAGGCATGTGCCCTGAGTGGGAATCGAACTGGTGACCTTTCAGTTTGCAGGATGACACCCAACCCACTGAAACACACCCATCAGGGCACTTTTAAAGTTTTCAGTTCCTTAAAACAAGAAACCACACACACACACAAAAGAAAACTATGAAGGAAGAAAAATAAGAGATTAAGAATATGAAATTATATATTTTACTTGGGCCCCTTTGTATTCTGGGACCTTTTCTGAACTCTTCCTCTCTGAGCTGCGTGAGTAACTACCTCGGGGGCTCAGGAGTCATGTAATTATCGCCAGAACCATGATCGTGACCATGGCCTTGGTATCTCATCCGCCCCAACAGAGCAGCCCCGCTCCCACCAGCAGTCCTGTGCAGCCCGACACAGGCCCTTGCAGTGACCTCTCATAAAGGGAAAACAAACTGAACTTTATTTATTCCTATTTTTAAATTTATTGTAATGAGTTATTCTATTTGACATGACTACAAAGATCTAATCTGAAATTAAAATACCTGCCTTAAATTCTTCCCAGGACAAAGGAGTAATAAGTATGCAGACAAACATTAGCAAAATCTGCTCTTGCCGGTATATTTCAAATTTTACTTCCTGCCTCCGACATTAAATATTCTACGCACTCAAGTGCCTGGGTTGTTACCCTTGGGTTGAAGACACTGCACTTCAGTCACAAAACACACATCCTACCGAGAGAATGTCTACTCAGTGTCACATCTGAGCACTGTTTTAACTAACTCACAGCAAAGGCCAACCGTGCTTTGAAGAAATGTTTTCCGAATCCCTGGCCATGTAGCCCTGGGTCCGTAGGGAGCACTGGTCTCAAACAAACCAGGTTAAACATACTTAAAACCGCAGTGCTGAAATCTGCCTTCAGAGTCTGGAGAGGCCGGGCAAAAAAACACACCAGGAGTGCGGTGGAGAGAACCTGGGCAGACTTATAATTCGCCTCTCAGTTACAAACAGATGCTGGAGACCAGTGCTGAGATCTTTCGTGCGGACAGCGCTCACGACTGGATCAGAACCCTCTGAAAGTCTCCCCCAATCCTGACGCTGTTTAAACAAGAGGAAATTTTCTGTTAGAAGTAAAACTACAATGGTAAGTGATGGCGAAGAGAAGACAGCGGGAATCCGGCAAGAAGTGTTCTGAGTTACATACGGTGCTTCTCCATTCCAAGAAAACAAACCCTCCCGCCTTCCCTTTCGTATCTTTTAACAGGCAGCTGCATTCTTCCCTTTTCGCTTGATGTTCCTATCAGGTGGCTCTAATTTTCCTTTATTAAAATTACGCTGCGCTTTATAACTCTCTGAAAAGTTTAAAGTGTTTAATCCCTCATTAGAAAGGTTTCCGGACAGTATCCTAAAACCTGTTCTACCGCCCTGACATAGATGACAACATTTTTTTTTTAAACTCCAGTGAGCCCTGGCGGGTGGCCCAGGTGGCTGAAGTGTTGTCCTGTACACCAAAAGGCAGTGGGTCTGATCCCCGCTGGGGCACAGGAGACCAATGATTGATGTTTTTCTCACATCAATGCTTCTTTCCTTTTTTTTTTTTCTTAAGTCCTCACCTAGAGACATTTTTTTTTCATTGCTTTTAGAGACAGAGGCATGGAGAGAAACATCGATTGGTTACCTGCACAAGTACCCAGACCAGGGATCAAAACCTCAACTAGGTGTGTACCCTGACCAGGAATTGAACCCACAACCTTTCAGTTATGTGACAATGCTCCAACCAACTGAGCCACATCAGCCAGGGCTCTCACATCGACGTTCCTTTCTCTCTCTTTCTCTCCCTCCCTTCCTCTCTTTCTAAAATCAATAAACATATCCTTGGGTGAGGATTTTAAAAAATCCATTGAGATCCTATACCTCACCTCTGGCCTCTTACACATGAACAAATCAGACCCAGACAGGTCAAGTGGCCTCTGGCTGGTCAGCGGCAGAGCGGGTTCCAGGCTGCACGGCCAACAGTCACCTTCCCGCACCCACGCCGCCTTAAACACTGGCTGTGCACAGGCCACTTCAAATTCATCTCCGAGGCTGGGCTTCCGAACCTGAAGCAGTTTCATTTGCAGCATTTTTCTCTCTGCCAGCGCTTTGGCTCGCAGACTGGCGGCACTCGGCGCACCAGAGAACCTGTGCTCTCTGCTCTGCTCACCAAGCGGCGACGGGGCAGAAGTCTGAGGCGCTAAAGAATAAAGCAAGCACGGCTTTATCGGTGCATGAGGAATCATTACAAAACCACAATGAAAACCCTGCTCGAAAAGAGCCAACAGAGAAAGGCATTTGGAAAATATCTCTGCCCAGCATCTAGAAACCATCTGCACTTAAAACAAAGATCATATTTCACTGAACCAATTTTTCTTTGTAAATACCTGTCAAGTGTCCACTCATGGTTTTGTCGTGGCTGTTGAAGAGCTGTCTGTACTTCAGCCGGGACGACTGCGGGACGGCCCATTCTGCCAGTGGAGGGGCCCTGGGGACAGAGGGAGGGGCGGGAGGGATGAGCAGGAAAGAACGGACAGCCTATGGAGGTTCCTGGAACATTCAGAACTTCTCTAGAAAACTAGCTTTGCCCTTTGATTCGCTTCTGAACGACGATTTCTGAATGTTCAGTAATGAGCATGACCATTTTTTAAGGTTATAAACATTTCTCTCAAAACAGACACAAGTAAGCTTATGATCTTTCCAGAACCAAGTGCAAGCGTAACAGACCAAGCAACTGTTTGTTATACACACAACTTAGCAATTTAAAGGTTCTACAAAAGTACGGAAAACCTCCTTGGAACTGAGATGTTCCAAGTAATGCCCAGGCTTTTCTAAACTCCTGGAATAGTTCCCTTTTGGCTTAAAAAGCAATGCTGATAGCAGACAAATAACTTCCTTTATGGGTATAACTCTTTAAAATGTTTAACCTTCTACACAGCAAAACAGGATGTATTTCTTAATGAAAGGGAACGATTCTCTTCTGGGAAGTCTAAATGCCCACGAACGGAGAGCGTCCCAGAAAC
>PVIA01010594.1:0-50592 GCA_004024845.1 Tonatia bakeri
TGTGCCCTATTCATAATTATAATCAAAATATAAATGAGGTAGAGTCAGCTTTCATGACTGGCTTTTTAAAAAATATTTATTTTTATTTTTTTAAACATATTTTGTTGATTGTGTTATTATAGCTATCCCAGTTTTTTCTCCCCTTTATCCCCCTCTGCCCGGCACCCCTCCCCCAATTCTCTAGCATTTTCCCCTCTTAGTTCATGTCCATGGGTTGTACATGTAAGTTTTTTGGCTTCTCCATTTCCTATACTACTCTTAACCTCCCCCTGTCTATGTTGTGCCTACCAGTTATGCTTCTCCTTCCCTGAACCCTTTTCCCCCCATTCCCTCCCCCTCCCTACTGATAATCCTCCATGTGATCTCCATTTCTGTGATTCTTTTCCTGTTCTAGTTGTTTGCTTAGGTTTTGTTTTTGTTTTTTTAGGTTCAGTTGTTGATACTTGTGAATTTGTTGTCATTTTACTGTTCATATTTTTGATCTTCTCCTTTTCTTAGATAAGTACCTTTAATGTTTCATATAATAAGGGCTTGGTGATGATGAACTCCTTTAACTTGACCTTATCTGGAAAGCACTTTATCTGCCCTTCCATTCTAAATGATAGTTTTGCTGGATGGAGTAATCTTGGGTGTGGGTCCTTGCCTTTCACTACTTGGAATACTTCTTTCCAGCCCCTTTTTGCCTGTAAGGTTTCCCCTGAGAATTCAGCTGATAGCCTTATGGGAACTACTTTGTAAGCAACTATCTTCTTTCCTCTTGCTGCTTTTAAGATTCTCTCTTTATCTTTAACCTTGGGTGATTTGATGATGATGTGCTGTGGTGTGTTCCTCTTTGGGTCCAACTTCTTTGGGACTCTGGGCTTCCTGGAAGTCTATTTTCTTTGCCAGATTGGAGAAGTTCTCCTTCATTATTTTTTCAAGTAAGTTTTCAATTTCTTGCTCTTCCTCCTCTTCTGGCACCCCTGTGATTTGGATGTTGGAATGTTTAAAGTTGTCCCAGAGGTTCCTCATCCTCTTCTCATTTTTTTGAATTCTTTTTTCTTCATTCTGTTCCAGTTGGATGTTTATTTCTTCTTTTTGTTCCAAATTGTTGATTTGAGTCCCAGTTCCCTTCACTGTTGGTTCCTTGTTTATTTTGCTTTATTTCACTTTATATATCCTTCATTTCTTCCTTCATTTTGTGACCCAACTCAATCATTTCCATGAGTATCCTGATTACCCGTGTTTCGAACTCTGCATCCGATAGGATATCTATCTCCTCTTTGCTTAATTCTTTTTCTGGAGTTTTGATCTGTTCTTTCATTTGGGCCATATTTCTTTGTCTCAGCATATCTGTTATGTTGTAAGGGGCAGAGCTTTAGGTATAGACCAGAGCGAGGCAACTGACCTTGCTGTGTTGTGGCACTATATGTGGGGGAGGGATTAGAGGGAACAATGCTGCTTGCTGGGCTCTTGCCCCACTTTCTGTCACTTCCCTTGCTTCCAAGAAGCAAATTGGGCCCTTTTGATGCCAATTCATGGGTGGGTGGGTTTTACATTCTAGGACCTTGTGGATCTCTTCAACGAACTCTCCTGTGAAACTGGGAGTTTTCTTCTGCTGCTGCAATACCCACAGAATTTTATAGCCAGAGGTTTTGAGGCTTTATATCCCGGAGCTGGAACACTGGGTTGCACAGTTTGTCTTACTCCCCAGTTGTTCCTCCTGCTTACTTGCACATGAATGTGGGAAGTCCTGCCTGTCATCCGCCACCTGGCCCACCTTGTCCACTGCCTTGCTGCGTGTCCTCTCTGCCTGGCCTCCCATCTCTGACCCTTCTACCAGTCTGGATGAATGTTTCTTCTTTAAATCCTTGGTTGTTGGTTGTTGGACTTTTTTGCAGTTTGATTTTCTGGCAGTTCTTTTTTTTTTTTTTTTTTTAATTGGTTGCTATCCTTTTGGTTGTATGAGGAGGCAAAGTGTTTCTACCTATTCCTCCATCTTGGCTGGAATCTATTTTATTCTTTTATCTAGTATTTGTTTATTGATTTTAGAGAGAGAGGAAGGGGCGAGGAGAGAGGTGGGGGGAGAGAGACAGAGAGAGGGAGCGAAACCTCGATTGGTTGCCTTTCAATCAATTGTGCCCCCTCTTGGCATGTACCTGCAACCTATGTATGTGCCCTGACCAGGGATCAAACCTGAAACCTTTTGGTGTACTGGATGACACTCCAACCACTGAACCACCTGGCCAGGGCCATGGACTTGGATTTTTTTATCTTCTTTTTTATAAGAGTTCTGTTTCAGAAAGAAATGATTCTCTGAGTGATAGACAGTCAGTTAAAACCTAGACATTCACGAGCCATAAAAAGAGAAAAAAGAAGATAGCAGTTTACTAGAAAGGAAACACTTTAACAGTCTATCCTTCTTTCTTTATGGAGAGGCAACAAACAGAGCTCATAGATGACTTAGAAGCTTTCAGGTCCATTGCTGGGAATAGTATCAATTCTGATTTATTTCCTAATCTACAAACACAGCTCTTTTCAGTGAGTTATAATCAATAATCATGTAAGTAATGTGAAATTTGTTTATGGTATTTTAAAAAGTATTTTATTTATTTATTTTTAGAGAGGGGAAGGGAAGGAGAAATAGAGAGAACATCAATCTGTTGCATCTTGCTTGCACCCCGACCTGAATCCTCAACCCAGGCATGTGCCCCAACTGGGAATGGAACCTTCACTCTGCTGGAGGACACCCAGCCAACTGAGCCACACTGGACAGGGCTGTTCAGGGTATTTTTTTTTAAGACTTTTTAAAAAGATTATTTATTTATTTATTTTTAGAGAGAGGGGAAGGGAGGGAGAAAGAGAGGGAGAGAACCATTAATGTGTGGTTGCCTCCAATGTGCCCCCACCCTGGGAACCTGGTCCACAACCCAGGCATATGCCCTGACAGGGAATTGAAACGGCAGCCCTTTGCTTTGCAGGCTGACATTCAATCCACTGAGCCACACCAGCCAGGGCTCATTTTTTTATAATACAAAGTTATACAAACTGTAATTTGCATTTCATATATAGAATTTCTAAGTCAAAGAATAAGCATTAATTTATGATTTTTAATAGTCTCTGTGCCCTGTGATGTTAATTTTTTTTGCTACAATAGCTATTAATCAATGACTTGTTAAATTTATGAATTTATGTTACATAAATATAATTTGTAATGACTCAAGTAGGATACATTATTATGATTGCACTGTGATGGATCTTAACAAGGATAATAACATACTTGAAATTCAAATGGAAGATTTTAAATATTTAGAAAAATAAAGAGATTAGTTTAATGAACTCCCATGTACCCATCATCCAGCTTATCCAATCACCAACATATAGCAGTCTTGCTTTATTTATATCACCTCCCATTCCCTATCTCTCTTCAGTATATATATGTTTTAAAATTATATTTTATTGATTATACTGTTATAGTTGTCCTGATTTTTTCCCCTTTGACCCCCCAGCATTTCTTACCCCTTCAGGCAATCCCCCCACTATGGTTCATGTCCACGGGCCATGAATATAAGTCCTTTGGCTACCCTCTTTCCTATACTGCACTTTACATCCCCATGGCTATTCTGTAACTACCTATCTGTACTTCTTAATCCCCTCACCTCTTCACCCATTCTCCCCTCCCATCTGGCAACCTTCTGGTAACTAACTTCTTTCTCTCACTTTTAAGAGTCTCTCTTTATCTTTAATCTTTGGCCTTTTAAGAATGGTGTGTCTTGGAGTGGGTCTCTTTGTGTCCGTCACAGTTGGGAGACTCTGTGCTTCCTGGACTGGCATGTCTGTTTCCTTCACCAAATTTGGGAAGTTTTTTTTCACTATTTTTTCAGATAGATTTCCAATTTCTTTCTCTTTCTCTTTTCCTTGGGGCACCCCTGTGAGACAAATGTTCGACATGCTTAAGTTGTCCCAGAGGCTGTTTATACTATTCTGTTTTTTTTTTCTTCCTGTTCTATGTGGTTGGTTTTTGCTTCCTTATTTTCATTTGATTTCATTTCATCAAATTATATCATTGATTTGATTCTCGGCTTCATTTATTCTACTGTTGTTTCCCAGTAAATTGTTCTTCATTTCAGTTAGTGTATCCTTTATTTCTGGCTGGATCTTTTTTATGCTGCTGAAGTCCTCACTCCTTGAGCATCCTTATAACCAGTGTTTTGAACTCTGCATATGATAGACTGCCTATCTCCATTTTGTTTAGCTCT
Organism: Tonatia bakeri; assembly: GCA_004024845.1. NCBI lineage: Eukaryota > Metazoa > Chordata > Mammalia > Chiroptera > Phyllostomidae > Tonatia > Tonatia bakeri. Next base: position 4,239 of record PVIA01010594.1, read on the forward strand.
TTCTCTGGAGTTTTAATCTGTTCTTCATTTGGGCCATGTTTCTTTATCTCCTCATTTTGGCAGTCTCTCTGTGTTTGTTTCTATGTATTAGGTAGAGCTACTTTGACTCCATGTCTTGGTTGTGTGGCCTAATGTAGTAGGTATCTTCTAGGGTCCAGTGGCACAGCCTCCTCATCACCCAAGCTTGATACTTGAGGTGCACCCTTTGTATGGACTGAGTACATCTTCCTCTTATAGTTGAGCCTTGGTTGATGTTGGCAGATCAATGGGAGGGACTTACCCAGTAAGCCGCAGGGACTGGCTGTGACCACTGACCACGAACCTCCACCCTCTGTGGAGGATCAGTTGTGCGTGGGCAGGGTGGTGGTGCTCCGATGTGGTCTGTAGCTGTCCACTAGGTGCATTGGCCCTGGGGTTTCCCAGGTAGTGCAGGCCAAGGAGAGCCCCCACCTGTGTTTTACCTGGGGCACCCTGCCTGAGCTATAAATCAGTCTGAGATGGCTGCTACTTGTGCTGGGCTTGGAGATTCCCAGGTGAAGCCAAGCTGTGACTCTAGTCTGATCTCACTGAAGCCAGCTGTTTCTTGTTTTATAGGATTTAGGAGCTAAGACCAGCCATTCATATGGAAAAGCAGCATGGGTGGTCCTGTAAGTTGGGTGAGGTGGTGTCTCTGTGGACCTCCAAGGTGAGGTGGGTCAGGCAGTGTTAGCCAGGTTGATGGATTCTCAGATATGGCACCAGTCTATGGGCTCTCTGGGTGGAGGGCTTAGCAATGGAACAATGTCCTCTGCTCACCTTCATGCCAGATAACTTCAGTTTCTCCCTGTATACCACTGGCCACTGGTGCCTTTCAAGCTGCCACCCTGGTGCTGGAGCTCAGAGGGAGTGAGTCTGAGTAGGTGAGTCTGTGTGTGGGTTCCCCAAGAGGAACTGCTTAGGGCTCTAGCAGCCTCCTCCACTGATTCATTCCCCACTGGTTTTCACAGCCAGAAGTTGTGAGGACTTACATTGCTGGCACTGGGATCCTGGGCTGGGGGGCCTGGTATTGTTCTGGGACTTCTCGATCAGATATCCCTTCTGAATTTTTATGCATGTGGGAGTGGGGCCATCCTGTTCTGCCTCTGAGCCCCTCCTACCGGTCTTGATGGATGTGGTTTCCTCAGTTCTGTAGTTGTCAGACTTCATTCAACTCTAGTTCAGACGTTCCTGAGTAACGGTTGTTCCGTATTTTAGTTGTAATTCGTGTGGTGCGAAGAAGCAAACCATGTCTGCCTATGTCACCATTTTGACTGGAAGCCAGTAATATTTTAAATTGTTATTTAATTTGTAAATACCTTAGTATGTATTTTTAAGAGATAAGTACTCTTTTAAATATATATATTATTCCCAATGCCATTATAATACTAAGAAAATTAATAATAATAACTTAATATCACCTAATACCTGTTTTGTGTTCAAATCTCTTTCATTGTTCTATAAAGGTCTTTATAAGTGATTTATTTAAATTAGTACCCAAAGAAAATCCACACATAACATTTGGTTGCTTTGTCTCAAGGTTTTCTTTTTTTGTAATTAAACATTTGATTGAAGAATATCATACAAAATTCCACCAATCATAAATGTACAGCTTGATGAATTTTTACATACTGATACTTCTGTGCAATTGCACGAGATCAGTGAACACCAAAACTTCCTTTTATGCACTCTTCCAGTCATGTCCCCTCACCCCAAGAGTAACCACTGTCTTGACTTCTCATGAATTAGTTTTTTTTAAATGGAAATGGAATCCTATAATATGTACTCATACCTAGTTTAGTTCACTCAGTATATTTTAAAGAGTCATCCATGATGTTGTATGATTCAGTAGTTTGTTCTTATTTCTTGGTGTGGTATTCTATAAATATGTGCAACTTATCCATTGTGCCGTTAGTGGACATTTAGATTATTTGCAGGTTTTTGCTATCATGTATTGTGCTGCTATGAACTTCATATGTTTATCTTTCGGTGAATTTGAAGTCTTTTAACATCATAACAATTCTCCTTTTCTCACTTTCACCTTGCCATTTACTTGTTGCAGAAATAAGGTCATTTTTCCCTATAGAAAAATTCTGAAGTTTTTCATAGCACTGTTGTAGTGATTGTTTTTGTTTGTTTGTTAATATATAATCTCCAATTGAAATTGTTGTGTCTCCTCAAAAATAAGTAAATGATTCAAATAATTTTGAATAATTTTTCCCTTTTTAAAATCTACTACTAGTATCTGATTTTTTAAACTGTTAGCATGGGCTACCTTTATAATAACAAATAATCAACATTTTAGAAAATTTCATTCTAAAGTAGTAATGTACTTGTATTAGTAATAATATAATAGTATTTTTATTGCTTTTTATTTTATAACTTTTTTATGTTTTAAATGAAAGTAAATACTTTGTATCTTTCTTCAATAGGTTTGATATTCATGTGCTGTCAAAATTTTCCTCTTGCCTAGTAGATCAGCATTTATATTTTAGTCCGTTAATGGGGAAAATAGCTGATATTGTAAATCAGAACTTGGAAACCATACAGGACTTAAGGTAAATTTATTTAGAAGCTTTGTGTTGTGGTGGAAAGATTCTGGGCTTTGGACACATGCACACTTAGTTTGGTCATTTCCTTGTCATGTGACTTTAACTTTTAGGGAAGTTAATATCTTCATTTATAAAATAGGGATAGTAGTGTATCTACTTTGCAGTGTTGCTGGGGAACTAGAGGTAAAGTATCTAAAGTATAACACAATATTGTTGAAAGGTTTGAGATTTTACCTTCCTGGCAAACTAAATTTGCCTGTCTCCCTTACGACCTCATCTAACCTTAATTACCTCCCTAAAGGCTCTATCTCCAAGTTTAGTTACATTGTGGATGAGGCTTTAACATACAAATTTTTAGGGGACACAGGTCAGTCCATAACATACCAATGTTCATAGTAGTATTAGTCACGATTGCCAAAAGATTTGGAAACAGCCTGTCTATTAACAGATGAATGGACAATCAATATGTGGTACATACATACAATGGAATAGTATTCACACGGAGGGAAATTCTGATATCTGCTACAACATGGGTGGTCTGCTAAGTGAAATAAGCCAGACACAAAAGGGCAAATACTGCATCATGCCACTTAATATGAGTTACCTAGAGTAGTCCAAGTCATTGAAACAGAGTAGAATGTCTGTTTTAGGGTTGGGAGGGAGAGTTACTGTTTCATCAGTAAGGAGTTTAGTTTGAGAAGATGAAAATATTCTGCAGGTAGATGGTGGTAGTGGTTGCGCAGCAGTGTGAATATGCTTAATACCACTGTACTGTACACTTAACAGTGTTTAAAATGGTAAATTTTATATTATGTATATTTTCATGCCCACATGAAAGTAGCTTGTAAAAGCAGACAATAAAAATTGTAAATTATGTTAACTTTTAAAAATTCTTGAAGTCCTTTGAGAATCTAACAGAAACTTTGGACATTTTCCCACTCCAAACTGCAGTTACAAATATATTTTTTTAAAAAATCATTTCAGGGGTCTTTATGGTAAAACTAAATAGCAGTGTTAGGTTACTAATTAATGTTAATAATAACATTAAACATTTTGATTAGAGAAGTCAGAGTCTTGTACAACTGGGTCTTTAAAAATAGATTTATTTTATTGAAAAGATTAAAGAAATTTGGAAACAAAAATAATGTAAAAGTTCTACTACACTAATGGTTGAGATCGTTTCAGATTTATATTTTGTTTTTGCCCTGGTTGGTGTGTCTCAGTGGATTGAGTGCTGGCCCTGCAAAGCAAAGGGTTGCTGGTTCAATTCTCAGTCAGGGCACATGCCTGGGTTGCAGGCCAGATTGCCAGTGAAGGGCACATAAGAGGCAACCACACATTGATGTTTCTCTCCCTCTCTTTCTCCTTCCCCTCTATCTAAAAATAAATAAAATCTTTAAAAAAATATTTAAAAAGGTATTTATTTAGTGACTATATAGTAAATGCTACTTTATGTGTGGTGTTGTCTTATATTAATATCAATCTAGCATGGAACATTAAAAATGTAAAATTATTAGTGAGATATTTTGCGAAGATTTTATTATTAAATTACAGATACGTAGAGAAAGGAGTAATAAAGTGAAATTCTACCAAAAATACAAAATGAGACTTTTCATGTTGCATTCATGGGCTGTTGGTCCAGTGATTTCTGAGTAAATTATACTAAAATATTTTCCTTCAAAGCAGATAGCTGTAGAATAAGATATTTTACATACTCAGTAAAAAATATTATTTCAGTGCTTTTTTGTACAAAGGGGTTCAGTTACTGGGAGATCTGAGTCAGGTCCTGCTAGTATTTAAAATAAAAATTTTGTGGTATGAAACCCATAATATTTTTACTAGTTCCTTTCTATATCTGTTCTTTTAGTGTTAGAATTTTTCATGATTCTTAAATAATGTAAAAATCTTTGCATCTTTTTTTCTTTTTCAGGTCCTTGTCTGTTTTGATGGTCAGCATATCTTCTTTAACATCACAGCGTTTTCAGGAACAATTAGTGAACAAGACAGAACGTCTTTTTGACACCATAGATTCTTCCCAGGTCAACGTTGCAAGAAGAATAGTACAATTTCTTCGAAATATTAAATACAGTTATTACCCATTATTAGAAAGGTGTAATAAGATGTTTTTAAGCAACATGAACAACCTTGATTTGGAGACAATCAGTAAAATACTTAGTCTATACCACTCTCTACAGTTTCATAGTTTTGAATTTATGTTAATGGCCAAAAAGAGGCTAACCGAAATGATTCCTCTATTTGATCACCCTGCTAGCTTTGTGAAATTGTTTGTAGCATTGGGACCCATGGCAGGACCTGAAGAAAAGACACAGTAAGTTTAGCTAAAAATGCTTTATTTTTTCTGTGGAGAATATTTGGAGTCTTTAAGCTTAAATCTTCCTGCAGTTCTAGAAGGCACAAAAATCAACCCATTCATCCAGGGAATGGGAAATAATCTTACATGCTCTGTTTCTTGATTCTTTGTCTGTGATTATTCTAATTTATACCTCAAACTCTTATTCTGCTATTGTGTTCTGAAATGGGGCCAGTAACCCCCTGGTGGTGAACACAACTGTGGATGGGGGAGAACGCCATTTAAGTGTTTTTATTTTCATTTAGTTTTTCTTTTTTATTGACTTTTTTGGGACCACTTAAATGTTTTTATTCTCTGTTGCTGGGCCATGAGACTGGCTTTAACACAAGTATAAGACTCCCCAACGCAGTGCAGGCTGTGGACTATTGAGAATCATAATAGCCATTAACAATGGATCATTTTGGGCTTTGGCTTCACATTCGTCATCAAAAGCACTTACTATGCATATTGGCATATATTCTCATGTCAGGCTTCATTGAATTTGATCTAGCTCCCATATTTGAAGAATTTCCAGTATTTCCAGATACTAATATAGATGGAAATTTTAAAGAGATAAAGATGAGCAAATACTGTGTATGTGATTACTGATATGAGCAAACTCATAAGTACTATTAGTGGGTTCGTTAAGTAGGGGTTCCAGAGAATTGCGTAATAGAAGTATCTGCATCATTACTCTGTTAGCCAATACTTCATGGAGAGTTTTATTTTTAAGAATCCTTTGAATTATATTTGAAGAAATTTAAGGATACAATTTAAGAGACTGTATCAAGATGAGGTCATAATTATTTTAAAAAATTTTATTGGAATCTCTTTTTTTTTTTGTCACTAAGTGTTGTTAAAATCTCATGCTAAAGTAGTACAAAAGTTGAATGTAACTGGGTCCCTGCCTTCGAGGACTTCATAGTCTAATTGGGAGGAGAGAAATACATAATTGAAATATGTAAATACAGTGACACTGCAATATAATTTATAATTAAGTACTGTATTCAAATTAGTGATTCAGATAGATAGTGCTGTGGGCAGACAGAAAAGTGAGGAAAATGTGGGCTACAGTGGCTGGGAAAAGCTGTTAGTAGCTGGGCTTGATGAGGCTGCTGAAAGAGGTGTGGAGTAGTGTGAGTAGGAAATCAGTTGATCCTGGTGTCTTCAGATTTCATGTTTTGGGCTTGTCTTCCAAAAGACATATTTAAATACTTTTTATTACTACACTACTTTGGATGGTTTCAAAATGGACCATCTTTATAATTTTCAATTTATAGGGTTTTGGCAACTACTAAGTATCTAAGATTTCTGTTAATGTGCAGATGTATTGACCTGATCAAATCTAACTCAATTTTAAAAAATTGGGATATTGTTAGGATGTCAGTTAATTCTTTAGCTCTTGTACTGAATAATTTCACTGAATTATTGTATTTTTATTACCATTGTAACCTTATCTAATTTGAAAACTAGTTTGAAAAACTTGTCTATTTTTAAAGACAGTTTAAGATTAGATTATACTAGGCCTTAATTACTTTGAAAAAAAGTATTTTTATTTTATTTTGAAACTATATACATATTTGAATTCAGTTTTTCTTCATATTATTTCTTTTCTGTTTGTTACCTGAGGACTGTTACTTAATTTTTTAAATAAACAATATCAGTTTTTCATCATAAAAATATTTCTCTTTGCTTCTAGACTTGAATCAACTGTATTACTGATGTCAGAGGAGCTGACTGGTCAGCAGGCCCTGGCTGTGATGGGAGCAATGGAAGAGATGGAAACCAGAGATTCACGTCTGATTAAAAAGTAGTCCTTCCTGAAATTCATGCTGCTAAGTTCAGTTGTCATTCATAAGTAGTAGCTATGCTTTTGAGGGAAAATTATGGTTTTTTTTCTCTATAATCTAGCTGTTGGTTTTGCAGAAATAAGGAATTAACACTTAAGGTATTGTTTATTTCCAAAAAGGTTGTTTTTCAAAATAGAGATTCTGAAGTTGTTTATAGCCTTTTTCATTTCATTTGCTACTGTTGTTATTCTCAAGCAGAGTGTCATAATCGAGGAAGATGGAGAGCATAGAGCAGGACTCTAGTTTTCAAAAGGACAGTTTCTGCTAAACAGTTAACATGTCTGTGAGCTTGAATTGTTTCACACCGCAGTTGTTACCTTGAAATCACACTACCATATCTGGACTTTTTTGTTAACTTGAAATTTAAGAAGGGGAATTTTCATAGTTCAGTTTATATACAGGGTCTGGTGGAAGTAAAGCCTGCTTGAGTGTGGTTGGTAGGGTGATAATATGGGTGTAATAATTGTTTTAATTCGAACATTTCACCTGAAATGTCATATGGCGTGCTTGAGTGTGATATTATGTTACAGGATTACATACTTATGATTTTGTAATGAAAGATTTTGTAATTAAAAAAGGGCATTATTTGTGCTACACCCTTTACATGTAATTTTTTATTATCATATATTCCTTTTTAAAAATATTCCTCCTGCCCTATTTCTTCAACTTACTGTCTCTTAGCATTTCCCATTGCTTTTAAGCATCTGTATTAGAGTACCGGTAAATTTAAGGAAGAAAATTAAGTCAGTTTTGGTAATTGTTAGTAACTATTGGTAAAGATTTTTGGGAGGAGAGAGGTTTTGGAATTTGATGGCTCTGTTCTGTGAGATTTTTTTATTTAGGAAGTAAATCTATGCTTTTCTCTCTTCTTACTATTGATAATTAAATATTTTATTCACACTTCATTGATAGCTCTTACCTCATTCTATTTTGTTACATTTCTATCACCATCTTTTTAAAATTAATTTATTGTATATTTTTCAGTTACATTTGATGTGCAGTATTATTAGTTTCAGGTGCCCAGCATAATGGTTAGACACATAACTTATGAAGTGATAATTCCCCTCCTCCCCACTAAAACTAGTACCATCTGGCAACGTTTCTGTCACCATCTTGAACGGTTCTTCAAGAATAGAAAACCTTGTCTCATGCATTGCTGTTTCTCTAGCACAGAGCATGTCTGGTGTTAAAGGAGCTCCTCAGTAAATGTTTAGTAAATAAATGAATGAACTGGTTATAATATATGTTTTATCATTCTTTTTAGAATTGCTTCAATTCTGCATAAGAATTTGGATGATTATAAACCAATAGAGTTATTAAAGATAAGCCAAGCATTGATTTGTCTACATTTCCAAAGTAAAGAGCTTTTTGTAAGACTTAGAGAATTACTGCTTAGGTAAGATTAAAGTAGAATTGTTTGTTGAGTCTTTTATTTATTATCTAATCTTTCAAGTTGTAATCTAGTTTTGTTTAATTATGTAAAGAGTTGTGGAACTTTTGGAGATAGAATTGGGTAGCTTATTAAAAATGTTGACACTTACTTTCCCTATGCCCACTCTGCCAATGGTTATACTTGGTATATTTTGAAATGGAAATGAGGCCAGTAAGGTGATGAGTTCCCTAGGGCATGAACAGTAAAAGCCAAGTCATTCTCTTGCCTGCAGGAATAGAATAATCATGAAAATATTGCAGCTGCTGAAAAAGGTGATATGAATTTGGGAACATTCATATTTAGGGGCCTTCAGTTGTCTTCTTGCCTGTTTTAAGGAAGATGATTTGAGTTTTGGTGGTGGGTGCATAATGCAATATACAGATCATGTATCAAACATGTATATTTCAAACCTCTATGATTTTACTCACCAGTGTCATTCCAATAAATTTAATTGTTTTTTATGTGTAGTTTTAAAAATAAGATATATAAAGGGAATGTGAGTGAAAACGTATTTTCATACAGAATTTTTCCTTTATAATGTAAAATTCTCTGCTTTTCTATGAAGGTAGCATTCATACTTCAGCTAAGGAGTTACTCAGTTTTCCATTGACTTTCATTATAGTAAAGTGTATTTTTCTATTACAGTTTTCCATTTTAAAGATCAGAATAATAACTTCAATAAAATGATATAATTCAGTTTGCTATAGGTATGTTAATAGAAAAAAATAAGATAGGAATGGGAGTGTCAAAGAAGATTTCACTTCAACTGTAATGTTTCATTTCTTTTATAAAAAGATTGAAGCAAATGTGAGAATGTTGAAGTTTACTAATTTTTTTTAATTTTTAAATTTTTTAAAATCCTCACCCAAGGATATGTTTATTGATTTGAGAGAGAGGTAGGAGAGGAGGGAGAGAGAGAGAAGGAGAGAGAAACGTTAATCGGTCGCCTCCCGTGTGTGCCCTGACCTGGGATCGAACCCACAACCTTTCGGTGTAAGGAACAACGCTGCAACCAATGAGCCTGCTGGCCAGGGTGAAGTTTAGTAACTCTTTGTAGTGAGAGCCCTTGTATATCTGTATAGTTTAAATTTTTTTCAAAAAATTAGTTGGGAGATGTTATGTAAGATCATCGGTGCTTATGCTTCAGAATTACCTTTTCCCACTTCAGTACAGATTGTGTGAAAGCACACAATCTAATTAAACTAGTTCACATAAATGTTTATATAAATAGCTTATGCAATTTTATATATATATATATATGTTTAAAGATTTTATTTTTGGAGAGGTAGGGAGGGAGGGAGAGAAACATTGAAAAGTGGAATAGTATATTTTTTAACATATTGAATTATAATCTACATAAAATATGTATCCCCTCATCACTCTGTTCCCTTCCAACCCTCCCAGGTTAATTACTCTCCCTACTTTTAACTCCATGGATTAGTTTGCCTGTTTTGTCTAGATTCTTTTGCTCAATTTTTTATGAGATTTACCTATGTTTTTGCAGTGTAGTATTCATAAGAATATAACAAAAAATTTTTTATCCATTCTACTGTTGATGTATATTTAATTTATTTCCAGTTTTTGGCTATTATAAGTAGTGCTATTACGAATAATATCCTTGTACATATTTTTTAGTGAACACATGTATGCATTTCTGTGGATATTTCCAAGGAGTATGAAGTGGATGGACTAGCCACTTCCACTTACAGAATGTGAGCGTTCCTTTTGCTTCACAGTCTTCCCAACACTTGGTCTTTTTTTCTAATTTTAGCCATGCTGGTGGCTATGTGGTGATATAAATAAACACACATGCAGATGTAAATTTTGGAATTTGAGGACGAATCATAAGGAAAAGCATCAACTGGAGGTTAGAGAGATTTTGTTTGTTGAGGGTATATTTTTATACAAGTATTACAAGTATTCCCAAGTGTTGGGAAACATTGAGAGTTCTATCCCTTGAGTCAATCCTGCAATTAGATATGGCTTTTGGGGGCTTTCTTTTTTTAATATAAAACAGTGTATTCATTTTTTTTGTGATTGTAAATAAAATACTCATTGAGTACTTACTGAGTACTTTCTCAATACTGGCTCAGGCACTACACCAAATATTATGTAAAAATCATGAGGGTTTTTTTTTAGTTCAGAGGGTGATGATTGGGTATTCATGATGATTGGGTGTTTATGGTATTACCTCCTTCTGTTCCTCAGACTTTTTTTAAAAATTAAATCTATTGGGATGACGTTAATAAAATTATATTGGTTTTAAGTGTATAATTTTATGATACAGCATCTGTATATTGTATTGTGTGTTCGCCATCCAAAGTCAAATCTTCCATCACAACATATTTGACTCCCTTTACTCTACTACTCCCTCACCCCCCCTTCCCTCCGGCAACCATCATACTGTTGTCTGTGTCTATGAATTTTTGTTTGTCGGATCTTTTTATGATGTCAGTACATTACCTGCCTAATATGAAAAAAAAATTGAGAGAAAATAAAAGTCATTTATAAAAGTGTTCATCCATTGTGAACATTTCGTTTATTTTCTTGTGGTATATACTTACATATATATGTGTGTACATATATATCTTTTTTCTTTCATAGATGAGAATCATGAACATGCAGTTTGGTGTTTTTATTTTATTTCCCCCATTTAACCTTACCACCATTTCCATACATCATTTAGAACTATTTGTAAATGATTTTTTTAAAAGGTTTTGTTTATTTATTTTTAGACAGGGGAAGGGTGGGAGAGAGGGAGAGAAACATCAGTATGTGGTTGCCTCTCGCATGCCCCCTACTGGGGACCTGGCCCACAACCCAGGCATGTGCCTGACTGGGATTTGAACTGATGACCCTTTGATTTGCAGGCTGGCATTCAATCCACTGAGCCACACCAGCCAGGGCCTATTTGTAAATGTTTTTAACAACTGGATGTTACCCATCATATGACTACCGTAATTCATTTTTCTATTTTCCATCGCTGGGTAGATTGTTTTCAAACTTTAGCCACTCTAAAAATATGATTAATAATATAACACAAGTCTTTGCCTACATTTTAGATTTTCTTAGGATAGTTTCCTCAACAAGGATCATGTCAAATGATACACTTACTTGTAAGGTTCTTCAACCATACTGTTAAATTAATTTCCAGGAAGGTTACAGCAACTTTAAAGTTTACCAATAGTGAATGAGAATGCTTGTATCGGTGCACCCTTGCTAGCATTGCATATTATGTTTATTTCAATATGCTTATTTACTGTTTTAAAAAGTAACTTAATTTTGTTTTAATTTAGATTTGACTATATCTTCTAGTACTTCTAAACCTAAAGGGTCTTTAAAAGCTCCCAGTTTTTTATTTGATTTTAACAGCTGCTGTCCTGGTGGTAGGAATCTTACCATGGAGGTTTGGGAAAGTCAGAATGAAGAATGGAGTCAGCCCTAGCTGGTGTGGCTCAGTGGATTGAGTGCCAGCCTGCAAAACAAAGGGTCGTCGGTTCCATTCCCAGTTAAGACACATGCCTGGGTTGTGGGCCAGGTTCCCAGTAGGGGGTGTGCAAGAGGCAACCACACATTATTGTTTCTTTCCCTCTTCTTCCCTCCCTTCCCCTCTCTCTAAAAAATAAATAAATAAAATCTTTTTTAAAATTCCAAAAAAAGAGAATGGAGTCAATTGTGTGTGTTTTCTGGGATTTTTTAAGGCTAGACTTCCTGTATAGCAAAAGTAAAATAAGAACCAATATAATTGAGTGATTACTGTATGCCAGTGCCTATACTAGGTACCAGCTCCTGACAGGTCATATCAGAAATTCTTTAGTCCAAATTCTGTCTCTAGCAACAGCATTGGAAAGAAATATTCTGATGTTCTGACATTGACCTTTTGTTTGCAGCGACCATGGTTTTGTTTTTGCATAAAAAATTTGGGATGTGCTTTAGATTATCTTAGGGCTTCCCTTAGTAACTTTATGGACCTGTCATCTTTGAATTAGTTACCCCTTCCTAAATTAACTTGTATTTTAAGGCTGTCCCACCTATGAATTATAATTACATATTCATATTTACTTATATATGTTACTTGTATATGTTTTGGCTTTTGTCACTGATGTATTAATTTTGTTCTTTTCACTCTCTCTCGTTTCTTTATAGCTACTTGAAAATTAGTGTCAAACCTAGTGAAATTTCCGTCCTGGTCTCTGCTATTTCTATGCTTCCATCTCCTCACCTAGATGAAGTGGGGATATCTCGAATTGAAGCAGTTTTACCACAGTGTGACCTAAATGACCTGAATAGTTTTGCCACATCTGTTTTAAGATGGATTCAGTATGGTTACATGTATCTGGATAATACTACTGGAAAACAGCTGAAACTACTTCAAAAATTAGATCACTACAGTCATCAGAGACTACAAAAGTACGACAATCTGAATCTGTTATTGGAAGAACTTAGATCTTTGAAAGGAGACTGGTTTGCTGAGTCACTTCTTGAAGAAACAATTGCTACTTTACAGCATTTGATGGATCAAATTAATTACATAAATGTTGCAGGAATTGCATCCTTTATTTCTAGAAGTAACTACCTCAATACTTTGCTACTTGATAAGATAGCCTCAGTGGTCCTTCAGCAGATTGAAAAGGTGAATTCAAAACTTCACACAGTTTATGTAGTTGTCAACTTGTAAAAACAAATGTTTATCATGAAAACTTGGAGAACTTGATTAGAATTTGAAGTTTAGAAATTAAAGTCTAGTTTTTGGTTCAGTAATTTGTTGTTTCTCTCCTTAAACCCTTTTTCTCCAGTGTTGCAGTTATGGGCAGACTGTTAAGATCAGTAGTCAAAATTCACTGACTAGAAGGAAATACTTAAAGCAATACTGGTTGTATTAGGATATTAGAGTTTGAATGATTTTTGTCTCTTTTCCTTATTTTCTGTAATCCTGTGATACTACTTTTACTGTTTAAAAACAATTACATTAAAAATTGTGAGAGTAGTGTGAAACAGAAAATTATAAGGTAACTAACTACTGACTTCAGTACAGCTGAGCCTTGAATAATGTGGGTCAATCTCATGTGTTTTAACTCCCGCAAAACGTAATCACTGATAGTCTGTGGTTGACTGGATAACATAAACAGTTGATTAACACATATTTTGTATGTTATATGTACTATATACTGTATCCTTAAAGTAAGCTAAAGAAAAAAATAAGATTATAAGGAAAAGAAAGTACATTTACAGTATTTATTGAAGAAATTCTGCATATAAGTGGATCTGTAGTTCATTCAAAGCTGTGTTTAGGGTCTACTGTATTCTTAAATTGTCAGTGTGTCTTCTTACAAATTCATTCCTGGAACTTACTTAAAAAATGCTGCCTTTTGGGTTAAATGAGAAGCTCACAAAATTTACTGTATATATAAAGGTAAGGCTTTTACTTAGTATTTCTCTCAAATGAAAATAAAAGTCTTATTTGCTTAGCATATTTCTTGGCAGTATTGGATGAATGAGTGAATAGTGAAATAAAGTGAATGAAAGACAGATAAATTCTGGTGATTATAAACTTAGAAACTCCATTAATTACATTATATAAGTCTACAAAATGCCCTGATATCACAAATTAGTGATACTGTTTCCCATTCATTTTTATTACTAGTGAATTTCTAGAGTGGGATTTTATACCTAACAAAATTAATTTGTAAATTGTCTAACTTAACTTTTCTTTATAACACTCAGAGTTACTAGAAATTAATGGTAGGGTAGAACAGATTATACCAGGGTAGAAAAATTAATAAACAAGAGTGATACATTCATTGTTTAACTATAGGCATGTTCATTTAACTGTAGACCTGTTAGAAAAACACTTCTACCTAAAATAATTAGGTTAAAATTTTGTTTTACTGAAGTTTAAATTAAACATTTTTGTTCTGTTTGTACAGATCCATCCTTTTGCGATCTTTGCTATTATCCTGCCATTCAGCATCTTGAACTATGATCCACCTCAAAGGGATGAATTTTTTGGAACTTGCATTCAACACCTTAACCCTTACTTAAGTAGGTACACTGTTTGGTGCTAAGTTGAATGAGTAGGTGGGAAGATACTGTTGCTGATACTTCTCATGTAGAGGGCAACTGTAATAGCTGTGGTGCTATACCTAAAAAAAAGTTGGTATTCATTTTCAAAACTTTATTATTAAGAAAAATGTTAAAGTTACAGATAAAATTGAAAGAATGAACAAGAAGCACCTATCTATATACTCATTGGATAGATTTAATAATCATTAACATTTTACCATATTTGTTTTACTGTTGGTCTCTCTTGCTCTGTTTTTTCCTGAACCACTTCAAAGTAAATTACTGGCATTGTGACCCTTCACCTTTAATTATTCAGGCATACACTTTCCTAGGAATAATGAACTTCTGTTATCTGTTATCACAAACCTTTATCACACCTAAGAAAATTAGTACTCTCCTAATATATGGCAAACAGTTAATGTGTAAATCACCTTCATTATCCCCAAAATAAAAAATACTTCGGTTGTTAACCCAGGATCCATTCTAGGTTCACTCATGTGGCTGCTTTTTTTTTATCTCTTAGAGTCCAGAATATTCTCTGGGGTTTTGGTTTTGGTTTTGGTTTTGGTTTTATTTTTTGCTCGAGACTGACTTGGGGGAAAGGTGTTTGTTTTTTTCTAACATTTTCTTACCAAAGCTTTCAAGTATACAAAAAAATCAAAATAACAATATAACAGGCATCTGTATACTGTGTGCCCACAATCTATCTTTTGAATAGTGACTAACATTTTACCACATTGGCTGTGTGTGCCTGTGGTGCACATGTGAGTATGTATGATGAGCTATTTGAAGTGTCAGCCTCAAATACTTGAGGTTGTAAGGACATTCAGTATCACACTTAAGAAAATGAACAAGTACCATCTCTACCATAATCAAATTTCCCCAAATCTTACCAAATTGCCTTTTATAACCTTTTTTTAAAAAACAACTAATATTGGGTTATTATGTCACTTTCTCCTTATCTTTTTTCCTTGTATTATTTTTTTAATAAAAGATATTGGCCATATAAAAAGATATTGACTATTTATTGTAGTCAATAAATAGTTATTCACATTATTGATTTCTCTGATTACTTTTTGTTAAAACCTTGCTTCTTCATCTCCAGTATTTCTAGTAAACTAGAAGTTAGGAGTAGATGCTTGATTAGATTCAGATGAAATATTTTTAGCAAAAATGTCTTGTATGTGGTGCTGTGTATCTAATATTTGTACCACATCTGGAGATACATAATATCTGATTCTTTCTCTCAGTTTTAATAGTTAAGCTAGCCTGAGACCAGAACAAATATATTACTTGTATCAGTATCTTGCTCATAGAGTTCGCTACATTTTTGTGGGATCTGTAGGCCAGATAGTATCTAACCGAATCTAATTCTGTTGTGTCTGCTAATAGTCAAGTAAAATGGGACTGTGAAAAGTCTGTTTATATATGAAAGAGTGTATACATATGTGGCATTTATATACATTGTTTTTAGTAATACAACTGTACGTAGAAAGATGAGACTTGAAACTTGGTCTTAGAATATGCTCTCTTAGTTCACTCATGTTTCAGAAAGAAATGAAAGTACATCTCTTCCCATATTCTCTAAATAGAGGCTTAGATATTAGATTTTTTTTTCAGAATGAAGGGTGTAAGACAAAAAAGGTTGAGAAGTACAGCTTTTATTTTTTAAAGGACTTACTGAGAGAATGTTTGAAAATTATTGGAGACCTTTATGAGTACAATTTAAAATAACTAAGGGAGTAATAATTTATTTTGAATAAATGTTTGTTTTGACAGATCAACTTTGTTGCTAGAGATTGTCACTATGAGTATTTTCCTCATTTACCTTGCTCTTGCTTTATTAAGTCAACAAAAAATCCAAAAGAAAATACTCAGGTTTTTTTTGTATTTTGCAAAAATATTGCTGCAATAGGGCATTCTGGATGACTGCTTCCCTTTCATCATAAATGTCTCTGGAATGAGGCAAATCAGCTAAATGATCTCAAGCCTTATTCTCTGGGATGTGTACCAAAAGCTGGTGGGTGACAGGTAAGGGAGGGGGTGCCAAGTGATATCTGAGCTTCATGCATATCCGCACTCAGCCTGAAAAATCTGAGATCACTACCGAGAAGCACAGTATAGTGGTCCAGGCTCCAGGCTGGACTGTCCAGGTTGAATCTCACCCTCCACTTGCTAACTGTGTGACTGTGGGCAAGTCATTTAACTTCTGTGTATCTCTGTGCACTCATTTGTAAAGTGAAGATAGCAACCACTCCTACTGTATACTGAAGTGAGATGTAAGTAAGTTAGTGTTCGCCCTGGCTAGGTAGCTCAGCTGGTCAGAGTGTTGTCCTGACACAGGACTGCAGGTTCAATCCCTGGTCAGGACATGTACAAGAATCGACCAGTGAGTGCATCAGTAAGTGGAGCAACAGATTGATGTTTCTCTCTCCTTGTTCCTTCCCCTCCCTCTCTAAAAAAAAAAGAAAAGAAAAAAACCCCTAGTCAATTAAAAATATATTAAATGAGTTAATATTTGTAAAGTGCCTACAGTGAGTGATACCTAACACATTCTGAGCACTGTTAGTATCATCAATACATAGAGACCAGAATCACTTCTTCTTATGTACGCTATTGACTTTCACGTTTGAATTCTTTTTCTTTTCAAGGCAATTGAAAAAACTTTTTATGAAGTTTCTGTAATAATAAAGAAACATTTACTTATCCTTAGCACACAGTATGAATTATACAAATTGAGTCATCTGTGGAATCAGCACACAGACCACGAAACAGAGTATCACCGCGGTACCCTTCTCCCTGTCCCCTTTCCTGTTCCACCCCCACCCAGAGGTACCACTTCACCACTGACAGTATTGTGACAATATAGATTAGTTTTGGATGTGTTTGCATCATTTTTTAAAAACCTGATTTTACCTGAATAAAGTATTTGCTTATGTATATGTGAGGTGGCTATATGTTATAATTTTTTTTAAAAATCTTACTTTTGTTTTAGGTATATTGGATCCTCTCATGTTAGTGTTCCTTGGTTTCTATTTGGCCATACATGAATATTTTCCAGAAGATCTGATAAAGACAATTTTTAACATCAAATTCTTAGGCAGATTGGATTCCCAACTTGAACGTATGTATCTACATTCTATTAAACTATCATTTGTACTTTACCCAAGTTTCAGCTCTATCTATACTAAAGCACTTAAATGTTGATCTTTTTGTTTGCTTGTAGAAGTACTTCCCACTTGTTGTAGAAAACTTGGAAAACACAGAAAATAAAAGATTACTCAATCTTACCACCATGTGAAACTACCATTTTTAATGTTTTGAGTGTTTCTTTTCTGCCTTTCTCGTGCTCTTATGTGTATGTTTATATATCTATATATTAAAACAAAATTTGGACTGTTTATGTATTTACTTTCATAAGTTACCTTTAGTCATTAAACTGTATTTTGAATAATTTTCCATGCCATTAAATAGTTTTTGATGTCATGATTTTTTGTGTGTGTACATAACCTGCCATTATATGGAGGTAATAAAGTTTATCTATCTTAGAGGTTGTTATTACAAATAATGATTGTTATACATGAATCATTGCCCTCATTTTTCTTCCCTGGAGATAGATTCCTCAATGGAAATTCTTTGGTAGTATTTTTGAAATGTAGTCTTAAAGTTGATAATCAGTGGAAACAACATAGGAGTTGGTCCTAACCATGCCTCTGAGTGCAACAACTGAAAAATGTAAAGCATGTGTGTGCAACTGAAATGATTTTATGAGAATAAAAATATCAGCCAGTAATGGGTATAAGTGAATGTGAACAATGGATTGTCTTTCTACGTCCAAGCCAACAAAATCCATTAATCTATATTTTTATTTCAGTTTTATGTTCATCGCTAAGTACAAGGGTCCAGTTTCGTCTTATGGAATTAAATAGAGCAGTCTGCTTGGAGTGCCCTGAGTATCAGATTCCATGGTTTCATGACCGCTTCTGTCAGCAGCATTATAACAGAGGTTTGCGTTTTCTTTGGGTCAGAAAGTAAAGTTTAATTCTAAAGTAAATTATTATGGTAGTGCATTGTTACTATTTTTAAACCTGTGACACCAGAGTTCCCGGCAGTGCCATGACCTGTTTAATGGAACCATTTTGTAAGTGAGATTTGTGTTATAAGAATTTCTTAATAGACACGAAACCTCTTGGTAGAATGCAAAGCACTTGTGTTGTACTGCATTTGGTGTCATTTCATATGCTATTACATTGAAGCTCTTGTTAGAAATATTACTCTTTATTTTTCACTTTGTAGAACTGGATGATTTTCATTTAAAAACTGATTATTTTAAGTGAACTAATTGTTTTTATTTTCATAAAGATACTGGCAGCCTGAATGGAGCACAGCAGCAGATTTATAAAATGTTAGCAGAGGTACTAGGAGGAATGAATTGTGTAAAAGCCTCGGTTCTTACACCTTATTACCATACAATAGGTGAGTCTTTAATTATCTCATCAACTGCTTCATCCGCTTATTGATGCATTCACTGACATTTTAAAAAGAAACGTTTTTTAAAAAATTTTTTTCAAATTATCTTGAAAATTTCCGAAGACACAGAAGTAGAAAACAACAGTGAAGTCCCATGACCCAGCATTTTGCTGTTCTTCAAAAAAAGTATATTTTTAATTTTTATTTATTTATTTTTAGATGGGATGGGAAGGGAGGGAGGGAGGAGAGGGAAACATTAATGTGTGGTTGTCTCTCACACGCCCCCTGCTGGGGACCTGGCCCACAACCTAGGCTATGTCCTGATGGAATAGAATCAGCAAAAAAAAAGTTTTAAGGTCAGTCTTTCACCAGTTCTGAGTACATAAAACCAGATTTAGATCCATTGGACATTTCTGGATCTTCAAGAGATTCTGTCCTTTCCACTCAGTATCCTTATGTTAGGGAAATTATTTATGTGAGCTTCATTGTTTTAAGTTCATCTCAAAAACTATGTTGGATTATCAGCCTGGATAAGGACCTCCATAGGTATGTGCTCAGCTCTAACCTGGCTGATCTTGTTTCTCGGTGTAGTTGTAGAAGTTATTCTGATTTAGTTGAGGATGACAAAGCTGATAGGCCAGGTTATATGTTTGATGGCAATAAAAAATTTTTAAAAAATGGCAAAATTCAAGTGGTAAGCATAAATGAAAAAATGAAATTTTAAGAGAATTAACATAAATTTTCTAAAATTAGGTTTAGAAAACATCTGCATACACACAGAATATTTTAAAGGATAATAAGCTTAATATAAGCTAATAATATAAATGGTTTCCAAAACTCAAATACTCCTTTAAACTGTATTGTTAATAATAACAAGAAAATTGGCAGCCTTACTGTATTCTGTCCTTTGGACACATCTTAATACTGTATTCTTATTTTCAGTGTTCATTTTGTGACAAATAAGGCCTAGAAATGAAGGCCTTTGAAAGAACTGGAGAAGACTGGGGCTACATGGATTTCAGTCCTTGAGCAAGGTCCTAAAGTAGACCTTGCTCAAGGACTGTAGTGTTTTTTTTTACCTGTAAAACAAGGATAATAACATCTGCTTAATAGGATTAACCAACATATTGCATGAAGAGCACTTAGCACTGCCCTTAGAACATAGTAAGTGCTCAATAAATTTTATTTCAGCCCTGGCTGGTGTGGCTTAGTGGATTGAATGCTGGCCTGCAAACCAGCAGGTTGCCATTTTGATTCCCAATCAGGGCACACACCTGGGTTGCGGGCCAGGTCCCCAGTTGGGGGTTGGCTGATAGATGTCTCTCTCCCACATCAGTGTTTCTCCTCCTCTCTCCCTCCCTTCCCCGCCTGTAAAAATAAATAAATAAATACTATCTTTAAAAAAATTTAAAAAATAAAATAACTTTTATTTAAAAAAAGCTAAGGATATTAGTCTGAAAACAAGTACTCTTATGAAGAGCATAAAACTTAGAATATTTGAAGGATTGTATATGTTATTAGAATTGTACATCTGAAGCCTATATAATTTTATTAACCAGTGCCACCCCAATAAGTTCAATAAAATTACAAAAAAATTTGAAGGATTGTTATGCGAAAGGAGAATAAGATATCTCTAACTCAAGGATAAGTATGGTAAAAATTATAGGAAGCAGATTTGAATTCAGTATATGGAAAAGTTTATGAAAGACTTGTTGGAAGTTGAAAATGGGCTGCCTTGTGAAGCAGTAATGTTTAGGCAGCAGCTGGATGATCCAATGATG
This sequence comes from Tonatia bakeri, assembly GCA_004024845.1. Classification (NCBI taxonomy): domain Eukaryota; kingdom Metazoa; phylum Chordata; class Mammalia; order Chiroptera; family Phyllostomidae; genus Tonatia; species Tonatia bakeri. The sequence goes on from PVIA01010594.1 coordinate 24,752, forward strand.
GTGTATGTATGAGTATGGGTGATTTCTGTGCTCGGCAGGAGGCTAAACCAGTTAGTCATTACAACCCTCGTCTACAAAACACATAATCTCAGTTGTTCGGTTTTAAATTAGTATCAGGTTTGGCTATGAGTGAAAAAAATCCAAAAATAATAGGAATTTAACAAAAATTATATCCTTCTCCCATACACATGGGATGTCCAGGGCTGGGATGCCAGTTCCACAAACATTAGAGATCCAGGGTCCTTCTCTTTTGTTATAATCTGACATGTAGCTTCCACTTTCTGGTCCAAGGTGACTGCCTCAGTTCCAGCAGACACATTTATAGTCTGAGCAGGAGGAGGAGGAAGAGGGAAGGAAAAAGAAGGGTGTCCCTTTGAGTACAGTTCTCTGAAGTTGTACATACCATTTTTAAATTATACTGTGTGGCCACACTTGGTTGCAGGTGACTTTAGAAAAGGCGGTTTTTACTCTGGGTGGCCACATACCCAGCTGACAGGAAGGACTCTTTTAAAAATGAAGAGAATTGGATATTGGGCAACAACTTGCAGTCTCTGCCAGAGGGTTGTTTTAAAAGATAGATCTACTCTTGTTTATATCTCTACTGTTTGCCAGATAGACCATACTCCTGTAAAGGTAATGCTCACAGAAGGAAACACTAAAATATGAATATGAAAATGATCTATAACCCCATCTCATATAATTTAAAATTATTGAGCATCAAATTTGTGACAGGTGCTGTGGCCGGCTCTTTATCCCCATTATTGCATTTTATTCTTTGTTTGTTTGTTTTGTTAATGTTTCTTTCAAACTAGAAATAATACATATCCATTGTAAAACACTTGGCAAATATAGAAAAGTGAAAAGAAGAAAAAAGTCACTTATAACCTGTCGTAAAATCATACACATAATTAGTATTGAAGCTAGGATTATTACATCAGAAGCCCATTGTAGTTCAGTTCTGATTGTACATCTTGTTGTCAGGTTTACTTTTGTGTAAAACTATGTAAATCGTTAAAAATAAGATTTAATAGGTAATATTTTATATATAAGAATGTGGTATAATTAAGATAATATGCAGTATGAGTAAGAATTACAGGTTGGAAACATTACTTTTTAGGTATTAAAAAAACACTCAAAAAAAATCATATGATACATAATTATCAGAAAAACCTGAAAGGGTAGGTAACAAAAAAGAAAAATCACCCATGATATAAGCACTGTTTACTTTCGGTGTGTTTTTCTATTTCTAACTGACAAAAATAAAAAATGGCCTATTTTGTAGTGTTTGTAACTTTCTGTGTGTATATATTGTGTATATTTTTCTATGCCAACAGTGATAATACACTATTGTTAATGACTGTATAACATTTCATTGAATGAGTGTTCTGTAGTTTATATAATTGACACTTCAGGGGTTTTTTGCTGGCATGTATATCTGTCCAACAATGCTGCAGTTTCATATAACAACATAATAGTCATTGATACACATATTGCTTATGATGTTAGATACTGTCTTAAGTTTTTTATATATAATAAACTTATTCATGTCTCTGTAAGGAGCATAAGTTATGCTATTTTACAGATAAGGCCTAGAGACAATATTGTTTTTTCGAGGTTATATAGCTGGCAAACGGGATAGCCAGGGTTAGACCTAATCATTCTAGCTCCAGAATTCATTCTCTTAATGAGAGAATTATATTTCATCTTTAAATTTGAAAAGGCTTCAATTACCCAGTTTCTTTTATGTGTAAAAACTAGATAATTAAAGCTACCTTTTCTTCCTTTCCATTCATTGTTTCTTTTTTTCGTGGTTTAAATACTTTTATGATTGTTTTTATTATGGGAAAATTTCAAACATACCAAAGTGGAGAGAATCAGCATTTAGCAGAAATAATTATCAATGCCCATTCACCAGAGTTCCATTTGCTGCTTTTCAAGCAAATCACCGGTTATGTATCATTTTAGAATGTGTAGCTAAAAAATAAGGACGGCTTTCTAAAAACTTAAACACACCACCATCATCACTCCTACAGTTAGTTTCACAATAGTTTCTCAAGGTCAAGTAGCTTACTAATGCTTAAATGTCTCAATTTTCTTTTACCTTATAGTTGATTTGGTAAAAGTGGGATCCAAACATTGCATTTGGTTATTTGTCTTTTTAAATTCTATCTTTCTCTCCTTTTTCCTTACAGTTTATGTATTTCAATTTTTTTTAAACATTCTGAACTTCTCCAATTGCAACCCTATGGTGTCATTTAACATGCTTCAACATCCCCTGTTTTTCCTCTAGTTAGATTTAGAAGTTTGATTAGATTCAGGCTATATTTTTTTTTGAAGTTTGATTAGATTTAGGCTAGTTTTTTTTTTTTTTTTTTTGGTCAGACTATTTTTTAAGTGGTATGTAGTTTTTATTGCATCATATCAGAAGACACACAAGGCTGGTTGTCTTCCTCTTTATTATGTTAAGATCCATCAGTGGGTTTGTATGTCCAATCAGCTCATCCATTAGGAATTTCTCCCATCAGCATTTCACCTACTGATTTTAGTAGCCATTAAAATCATGGTCTATACCCATGATTCATGGGAGGGGGCAAAGTAGTGATATTCTACATCTAACATTCCTTCTGAATTTATTAGCTAGAATTTGTCTAAAAAGAACTTTCGTACCGACTATTTATGATATGTACACTTCAGATAGGAAAGACAGGATACATGCTTGAATCTTTACGTGTTTTCAGATCAGTTGGCGTCTCCCTCTAAATGTGACCAACAGAATTCAGGGGATTAGAATAAAACTCTTTAATGTGATTTGACCTAGTCCAATGCTTAAATATAGCCCCATGCTAAATTCAGCTTACTAATACCTGCTGATTTATTTTTATTGATTGATTTTCAAATAGAGGTGCCATTGGACCAGATCTTATAAGTTGTATAATTAGAGAAATACATCATTCTTTCTGTGTGTGTGTATGTGTCATACATGTGTGTGTGTGTGTGTGTGTGTATTTAAAACATATCTTAAACTTTTACCTGTAAGAATTTACCTTCATACTGTTGATTCCTGTACTTACAGATTTTGAGTGTCTCTTGGATAAAAGGAAAAAACCTCTTCCTTATGGAAGTCATAATATAACTTTGGGGAAAATGCCAGAAATGCACTGGGAACCAAATACCCCAAGATTTGGATCAAGGCTGCCACCAGGAACTGAAAGGTAACTTATTTTTTAGTTTCAGATTTTGTCATCTCAATATTGTACTTGAACTCATTTATCAAAGATCTATGGAGTAGAAGAATCTGCTTCTCTTCAATCTCGTGCATTCCACCTCTGTACCTTTGGTTTTCTTTCTGCTTTCGGCCTTAATGGCTGTCTTTTGTTGTCTAGTCTAGCATCTCTCTAAGATGCCAATCTTCTCAGTGACTTCAGCAGAAGCAGATAGTGTGTTCTTTGGAGGCTCCATACCTCTCCGCTTTTCTGATAGCATTTAGCCACATACACTGTTACAAAGCTATGTTGCTTTAGCTTTGTATTCTTCCCTGTGCCTTCCTTACATATAGTAGGTGCATAGTAAGTATATATTAAACAGAGAAACAAATGGATGAAAAAATGGAAATGCTTAGTATAATTTGCTATAATTATAATAAATAGGTGTGTCATTACTAATTTAAGTAGAAAATAACTTGGTATACTCATTTATATTCATTTGGCTTTTGTTAGTTTATGAAGGTGCATCCTTGTTGCTGAAAGGGTTATAATTATTTCTCTCATTTTGATTTTAGAAGTAATTATTTATTTTTTATCTTATGTAGAATCGCTTTGGAATTTTTGGATTTAAGAGCTTTTTGTAAAAACGTCCCTCATTTAAAAGGAAAATCTGCTATGAAAAAACGACATTTGGAAATTTTGGGCTATCGTGTAATTCAGGTATGACACACTCAGGAAAATCAGCTTCTAAAAGACCTAGGAGACCCTTACCTGTACACGTGTTTCCTTTTAATGTTAAAGTTCTAGAATTACATCTTTTTTATATTAAAAAAAGTTGTATTAAAATATCTGAAACAAAACATCCTCCATTTTTTTTAAGAAGAGTAAATAAAAATCACCATTTCTTATCTATAGAAGATCTGTTGATTTCTGCTCATACATTTATCTTACCAGATAGAGAGAGCTGTAGGGAAAAAGGCTAGGATGTGAAAGTAGGGAAGGCACCCAGAAAAACTGTCTGTTACTGGTGTCAGAGGGAGTTGTGAGGCAGAAGAAGGTCTTCTGGGCTTGGTCAGGAAGAAGGACTCGCTTGGATTCCAAAAAGGGTTCAAAGAGTTGTGTTTATGTAAATTAATTTCTAGGGTTCCTATGGCTATGCTCAGTAGTGCTTAGAAGTCTTTCCTTAAGTTTTTTTGTTGTTGCCTTAAAATGTCCATTTACACTACATTATTTGTTTTACAGATCCCTCATTTTGAATGGAACTCTATGGTGCTGTCAACAAAGGGTGCTCGGATGGATTACCTGAGAGAACGTATATTTGGAGATGGCAAATCATGACTGTAATTTTTATTTAAACAGTTATCATGGTGTGTCACATATGATCTTATTTTAATTAAATTTCCTGACTCAGTTAAATACTAATATAGAATTGACAGGTTTCAAGGTCAGTTGAATCCCTATTAAAATAAATACACATTTTACAGTAGAATACCATCTCTACTGTCTTGTTGGAAAACTGTTTAAAATTCTTAATATAAAAGACATGTAGCTTTTAAGAAACTTAAATAGTTTACAGTTCATCTTTGAGTACATACTGTGTGCCAGGAGAATACCGCAGTGAATAAATATACTGTATATATACCAGGGGTGGAGTCGCACAAAATACACGATATTAAGGGTTATAGAAAAGAATTCAGAAGACAGTACAGGAATATTGGGGGGGTGTAATTTTAAATAGGGCAATCTGGGAAAGACAAGGTTATCATTTGATGAAGACTTAAGGAGGTGAGACTATTTGGGGGTAGAGTACTCCAGGCAGAGGGATGAGTAGGTGCAAAGATCCTGAAGTACGAGTATGCCTGGCATGTTTGAAAATGACGAGGAATCTATTGTGTCTAGAACAGAACCAAGTGGGTTGGAAGCATATTAGGAGACAAGTCACACTTAAATGCTCTCGTGGCTACTCTGAAATAAGAGGCCATTGGAGAATTTCTAGCAAAGGAGTAAAGAACTCACATTTTAACTGGATCACTGTGACCACTCTGTTAAGATGAGAAAAGACTGCAGTGGGGCAAGTGTATAAGTGCGGAAACCCATGAAAAGGTCATTGCAGTAATCCAGACAGGAAATGGGTGGTAACTTGTACAGAGTGCTGGCAGTGGAGGTAATGAGAAGTGGTTGTATTTTTAAATGTATTTTGGAGGCAAAGGCAACAGAATTTGCTCAGTGATTGGCTATGAGGTATGAAAAAAAGGGGGGGGGCTAAGGATAGTTCTACATTTTTGTCCTGAACAACCAAAAAGATGACATTGCCATCCACAGAGATGGGGAGGTCCACGGGGAGAGGAAGTGGGAAGTGGTGGATGTGGTGGTGAGGATTACAAGTTTGGTTTTAGACATGTGGAATTTGTGGTCCTTTTTAAATATCTAAGTGGAGATGTCAAATAGGCATGTTAATAAATGAGTTTGGAGGTGAGGGGAGAGGTTCAGACTCCAGAATTTGGAAGTTGTCAGTAGTATTTAATGTGATGGGACTGGAAGAAATCACTGAAAAGCAGTTAGAGGAAAGTGTGAATGAGGGACAGGTCTGAGGACTGAGCGCTGGGGGCTGCAACACGAAGAGGTCAAGGAGAACCGGGTCAAGGAGAAGCAAAGGAGACTGGACAGGATGGCCAGTGAGGCAGGAGAAAAAGTCATAGGTAGTAAGACTTCCTAGAAGCCAAGTAGAGAAAGCATTTCAAGGAGCAGGAAGTGAGCAGTTCTATGAGATGCTGCTGGAAGGTCAGGTAAGATGAGGACTGGGAAATACCCATTAAATTCAGCAATATGACAAAATCACTGGTAACTGGAAAGAGTCATTTTGATGAAGTGGGGAGTTTGAAAGCCTGACTGGTTCAAGAAAAAAGAGGAGACAAGATTTTCTTATAAATGGAAGCAAAGAAATGGAGAGATAGGTGAGGGGAAGTGGGCCATTCTAGACTTGGTCTGATCCTTCAAATACTAAGGAGAAAAGTACGGTTTTCTCTTTGTCTTACAACACATTGATTCAATAAAATAGTTACTAAGGGCCTGCTATGTGAATAATTCCTAACTCTTCCAAGACCGGTATATATATGCTCAGCTGAAAGTCACCCAGTGGGGGTGCAGGTAATTGGCCATCTGAAGTGTGTTATCCTCTTGACCCTCTAAATTCATTCTGTCTCAAAATAAGTTGGTAGGTAGAGGGCCTTACCTCTTAACTGTAGCTTTACAATGTGTGTTCTACATGAAAATTGGCACACTGATATTTAGTTTAGCTTTAAAGTGCTTGTTTAAAATATCCAATTATTTTGCATGACTTAAGCCCCAATTCTTAATGATTTTGCAAAATGTGAACTTCAAATAACCTTTTGTGGAAAACAGAATCAGAACAGTAAGTAAATGAAAGATATCTCTCCTTACTCTCCCTAATTCTGAATTTCCTCATGATATTCATTTTCATTAGCTGATATGCTAAATGCCATTATCCATTTTATGAATGTGTCCTATTTCCCAAGCAAATGATTACCGGAACTAAACCTCTGAACAGGTTAAAATATTTTATTATGTAACTTTTGGAATAAAATGATGAGACTGGTGAGGGTTATAAATTAGACTGAGGGGAGTTATAAATTGGATGTAAATAAAACCCCAGATGTTGTGTATTTTAGATACATGGAAACCTTGATTAAAGGACCCTGATATACTTCCCACTTACTGTTACACACAATCTGAATTTTCATGTACCACGTCTCTTCCTCCCCCTTCTTTAGGCTGCCTGATTCAGATGGTGTGTGTGTGTGTGTGTGTGTATTTGTATTTATATTTTTGATGGCTTTTCTGTCTAAATAACTGGAATTGTTATAAACAAAAGCATTTTTTCATTAAGGTATAATTTGCATACCATAAAATTTGCCGTTTTGAAGTGCACAATTCAGTGATTTTTAGTACACTCACAAGGTTGTGCCACCAGCAGCACCACTACCTAGTTCCAGAACATTCTCACCATCCCAAAGCATTATCTTTACAACTGAATCTCATGTCTGTGTTGCTCAGCCCTCTCTCCCCCGTCATAGAATACTCCGCATTGATCTCAAGGCAGGTTTCTCAGAAAACGGCATGTGTCAGGGGAGATGTGAAACAAGTCTGTGAAAGCACGTGAGGCCCATAAGCAGTGATTAGCTGATGATTGGGGTTGAATGTGATGGTTGTGGACAGACCTGTGAGTCAACTTGCTGTGTAGAGGATGGGGCAAAAGTAGGTTTACAGTTGTATGTGAAATAGTTTATTATTGTATTAGTATTTATTAATTACTGTATTATTTTTCATGGAACCACCTGTAAACCTACTTTTGCCCTACCCTGTTGTATGCACTAAGAACAAACAGCTTGAATGTAAGGGTCTTATGTACCAGAAAATGGAATAATACAGTCACCTTTCTTTCAGAAATTTGCAAATAGCTCTTCCTTGGAAAGTGTAGATAAACCAGTGAAGACACACCCATCCTCTGCACCACCCACTGCCTCACTTCTGCCTCTGCAGTTTCAGGCTGATTCCCGCTCTCCCGGTGCTGATGCTTTAGTTAATAGCTTGAAAACTGATTGACTGCTTTTAAATTGGGGGGAAAAAAAAGCATTAGATTTAAGTTACAAACAGTACAAACAGTATACCAATGTCAGAAAAAGAATGGAGAAAAAAAAGACCACTTGAATTTGACTGCTTTTTCTAGAGTTTTCCCCTTCAAATGAAACCCATTAATTATACTCCTTAAATAGCATTTCTAAAGTCTTATCGCATGTAATCTTTAATATGATACACAGAATTCATGGCATTTTGAGGCATGAGGGAAGGCTTTTGATGTTTTAAACATTTTTAAAAATGTAGGTGAACATATTTCATTCTTCAATTTCATTTATAATAGAAAATGGGTAAAGTTACCCTACCAATGCAAATGAAAGGATTCACAACTCAAATTTAGAAACCTGCTTTACAATTAATTGAGAGATCTCAAAACAAATGGTCTGTTCAAGTTAATATTTAATTTCTCATTAGAAAATGGTTTTAAGCTCTGATCATTACATTGAAGATTCAGGGACTTTGAGGTTTTGATACCCACTGCTAACCTCTCAGACAGTAACTTATTAAATAATTTCTACATGAATCTCTATAGGCTTTTATAAAACAATAAATAAAGCCCTATCATCCAAACAAACCACCTCCCAATCTATTGCATTTTTTCACCTTCTTGTTTATAGCTTAGACAGTTTGAAGAGATTTAAACGTGTTGCGAGGCAACTAGCTCCTGAAGCATAACGTATTTCCTTCAACATCCCAGCCCATTCCTTTTTATCGTCTTCATACCTGGTGGAGAAAAACAGTAATTAATAGCAGTTTTTACTTGGATAGTTCTTTATGTGTCAAATATAGAAATGTGGATCCTTGAGAAACCCTACTGGTCCTCAGCCAGAGGAGGATGCCCCTGACTGTGGGAGAATAACTCAAAATATACGCATCCTTTGAGTATGCCTGAACTATGGCCACTGTATTTAATGTGGATGCTCAGGCAGTTAAGCTCCCTCTGGGAATTAGAGACAGTCCAGAGATGAAGAGATGAAGACAGTCCAAGATGAAGAATTAATCATTCTCTTTTGGACTGATAAATATGGCTGGTCTTTATGAGTCAAGGCCAACAGACTTAAGAGTAAGAATTGGGACAAGTTGGGATTTCAGTCGTTCTCATACACTAGTGCCCAGCACAGAACCTGACACTAGTGGCCACTCCATAAAAGTCCGTTTTCCTTCCCCCTTACTGTCCTGTGTGAGTACTACTCTTAGCCTGCACTTGACATTAGGTAAGATCTGGTTGTCCCCTTTGAGTATTCAAGGTCATAAAGATAACAGATAACTTGAATTCCTTTGAAAGGCGTGCCTGTCCTCTGCCCAGTGCCCGAAATACTCCTCTTCCTTTGCATGAGGAGCTCCTAATGCTGCCTGCCCTCTGAAGCCTTTCTTGCCTTGCTCAAACAGTTTGTTTTTTTCTCTTTATGTCTCACATTGTCCTTTATGTAGTATCTATTATAGCAATTACTCATTTAAAAAAAAACATTTATTTTTAGAGAGAGGGAAGGGAGGGAGACAGAAAGAGAAACATCAATCAATGGGCTCTTCTATACCCCCAACTGTGGACCTGGCCCACAACCCAGGCCTGTGCCCTGACAAGGAATGGAACTGGCCACCTTTCAGTTGGCAGGTCAATGCCGCAATTACTCTGTTTTAATTTTCCCCCTATATTATGTCCTCAACAAGCTCAAGGGTATTGGAGGACAAATACTGTATCTTACGCACCTTATTTACTCCTCCAGAAGCAGTCATTACTTGGCATAAGGAAACAACCCAAATCATCATATGATGAATGAGATTTAAGTTTTGCTGATACCTATGTAAGAGATGGACTACCCGAATTTCTTCAATCGTCCAGATACACTGTATTTTGCCATGTGTAATGCACACTTTTTTTGCCCAAATTTTTGAGGGAAAAATAAGGATGTGCATTATACATGGGTATAATGATTACATACCATGGGTGTAGTAATCCTATGTATAATGCACACAAAAACCGTGGGTATGTGTAATGCACGGCAGAATACAGGTAATTCTCAACAGTTATACTGTGCACTGAGTTATTTTTATGTGGAGAAAAGTAGGCAAAAAATATTTTACTACTAATGAAGGGAAGAACCTTAATTATCTAAACAAAATTTGGGCCAGCAAAGTAACAACATTTTAAATGACCTAATGAAAAAGTGACCACATTGAAGCAACAGGAGGTTGAGGTTAAATGAGGCTGAAAAGGTTTGCTTCCTGGCAGTTACAGTTTTACTTCCAGTTTGGCCAATCCTAAGTAATGCAGTGACTTCAGGAACAAAGAAAAATTAATTTTCTTAACACGTTAACAGTGAGAGGGCCCATAGATTTAGAATGTGGTATACTGATAGTTTTCATCTCTTTTCACATCTCTGCATGTGTGAATATTTACTGGAAGTGAGAGCAAGTAGGCAGCCACTTTTCTATTGATAGCTTTCAACCAAGTCACACAGGTTGCTGGGCCACACCTGCATACTTTGAGTAGGTCTGAAGTGAGGCCTGAGAATTTGCATATTGGACAAATACCCAGGTGCTGCTAATGCTGCTTTGGGAACCAGTGCCCATCATTGGTTTTCGAATTTGACTGCATATCGGAAACACTTGGGGACATTAGAAATATTGATGCCTGGGTTCCAACCCCGATATTCAATTACTGGTATTGGAGTATGGCCTGGGTATGAGAATTTTTTTAAAGTTTCCCATGATTCTAATAAACAGCAAGGTTTGAGAATCACTGTTCTAGATGGTATTACTGAAATGGAAAATGCCCATAACTAAGTTTAAAATTTTACAGCCAAGCAGATAATGATGAATACCCTTCTTGCCTTTCCCCAATCCAGTGGCTCCCAAACGTGTTGGCACATTAGACTCATCTGGGGATCCTTTGAAAGTTTCAAAGGCCAGACCATACCTGAGACCAATTACATAACAGTCAATAGAGATGTGACAGAGTGTCAGTATTTTTGATGCTCCCTAGGTGATTCCAGGAGCATCAAGTTCCAGGAGGAAGCAAGTTTGGGAACCACTGCCCTAATTGTAAAATAAACCATAATCAGAGCAGATCCTTCTTTCAGACTCCCCCCAGCAATATAAGGGCTACTTTTAGCAGGAGATGCTGCCTACAACTTCCTCCTGGTGAAGCAACTTGGCTTTTGACCACCATTAGGAGCCAGAGTGGCTCATGTGGAGTTCAGCTCGTGACTGCACCCTCCTTAACATCAGTGGCTACACATTAGAATCACTTGGGAAGATTTTAGGACCTAGTGATGTCCAGACCCTACCTCTAGAAACTGATTTAATTGTTCTATATTAAGGCCCAGTTACCAGAATATTTTAGAAGCATCCCAAGTGATTTTAATGTGCAGCCAGGGTTCAGAATCACCTATTCATTCTTGGTTTCTACCCCTGTTTTCCAAAACCTCTAACCTTTCCAAGCATTCATTATTCCATCCTTTTTTTCTATTGCTTCTAGACTTTCCCCATCTCACCCTGTTGCTAAGTCAAGCCTTGTTCCTTCCTGGAAATCTTTAGTTTCTCTTCTTTTTGGGGGGACAGTAGGGGAGTGAGGGGTAATAGTTCACTTCCTCTTATAGCCACTTTTTTCTTGCTCTGTACACAGCTAGTTACTATTACAACAATGTAAGGAAATGATGGATGCACGAAATGTTTGGTTAAGCTACTGGCCTTTTAGCCTTCCAGTTCAACAGCCGGGAGTAAGGTATGCACTTGTCCAGGTATAGAACAGACATCCACTTTTCACTTTCAGGCTTAGTGGTGTGCCTTCGCTGATCACTCTAACATAGCTGTATCTATAGACTTAAACATGCAAGTAAATCACCTGGGAATCTCATTAAAATGCAGATTCAGGCTAAGTCTGGGTGGGGCCTGAGATTCTGCATTTCTAAGGAGCTTCCAGGAGATGCCAACATTTTGAGTCCTAAGGCTGTGGACAACCTGACCACAGGCCAAGGAAGGGCATCTGGACTTGAGAGTAGGAATTGGCCTGCAAGCTTAGAGGGAAAGCACGGATTTGGTAGTGTCTGGATGGGGGTGTAGCACGAACTCACTTAGATTCACCTCAGGCAACTGAGATCTGCTTCCTGTAAACTCAGATCAGCAAGCACAGTACCTGGGCGGGAGGCAGCAGATACCATCCAGTAGACACATGGTTTCCTGATGGTGACCAGACACGCATACCCTATTCACCCTGCCTCTGACTGATGTGACTCTGTATGACACAACTTATAGTTACCTGGTAGTGGATTGCTACGTTTTGATCTTTTTTTTTTTTTTTAAAGCTTTCGTAACTATTTTCAAAAAATTGTGAAATCATTTAAATTAGATTTAAAATAGAGTTAATCAATTTATGGAATGCTCAGGAGCTTAAATATTCCTTCAGAACTGTTTTCATAGGAAATTAAAGTACTGTCTGGTAGAAAGGTAGGTGGTTTGGAAGTAGGCTTTACCCTATGGATGCCTGGAGCATTGCACTTGCAGAGCTGGAATGGAGCCTAAAGGTCCACAGTCCAATTCTTCTTTAATTAATGAACAGGCCCAGGTAAGTTCTTTTCCAAGGTCACAGCTAATTAGAAGCAGTATGTGATTCAGTAAGTGGCACATGTAACAGTTCAGTGAGTTCCCAAGGGTGTACCACCAATAAGTAGCTGACATGTTGGGAAAAACTGGGTTACTATTTACTTAAAAATTGTTTGCTTTATCAATGATTACTTACTCATTTGATATTTAGTTCAGAAAATTGGAGTGAAGGAAACTTACTTCCATATGTCATTGACTTCAGTGGGTGCAAACTCTTTGGACTCCAGCTGAATCATGGCAAACCCACCAATGGCATACAGGGATCCGGACAGATCGACCAAACTGATGGAACTTCTTTCTTGGGGAAATTCAGCCATTACGTCCCATCTAGGAATTATTGAGAATATAGTCAATGTGAAACTTAAAGAAATGCCAAATACCGACCAATTATAGGTAATTACAATAAAGAAATTCAAGTGGCATAGATACCCAAAATTAGAAGGTTAAGTTTACTAGAAAATATCTAAGTATTATTTCTTTATTTGAAAAATGCAACCAGATTAGCTACAAAGTTCTCAATATGACAAAACTAATTATAAAAACAGTATATGTATATTGTAGAAAATATGGGAAATACAGAATGTATTAGAAGAAAGCAAATAGCCCCTATGATAATACTGCCCAGACATAATCATAAACAACATTTTGGTGTCATTTTATCATTTTTATAAAAGCATACATTTAAATATAAACATCCATCCATACATATGAGCAAAACTAAGAAAATATTTACAATTTGTGTGTGGCTTCTTTAACTCCCTATATCATAAGTTTACCCATAGTGTATAGTTTTCAAAATATGATTTTTAATGATTGTTTAAGTGCTCTCCATGGAAGTTCCTTGTATTATAATTTTTGGATAATCAGGCGTATATGGTTTATTTAAAAAATAGTAACAGCACTCCAGTTTTCCCTCATTGCTAAACTAGGAGTATAAAAACTATATGTAATTAAGATCTGTGAGCTCAAAATTTTGAAAAAGACTAATTTTACATAAATATTTATCAAATATCTTTTTATACTGAATTTATTGGTGTGACACTGGTTAATAAAATTATATGTTTCAGGTGTACAGTTCTATAATACATCATCTGTGTATTCAACACCCCAAGTCTCCTTCCATCCCCATTTATCCCTCCATTTACTGTCTTCTACCTCCCCCACTCCCTCAAATATCTTTTCACATGAACTTTAAGCCAATAAAAGCTTAAAGGTGAAATTTTTAAGAATATTATAAAAAGCGTAAAAAGTTAAACTGAAGCATTCTTGCCTTACAAACATCACAAGCTAAGATGGAGGTCTTTTCATCCTTGAACTACCTATTTCAAATCAGATTACAGAGACATGTGTGTCCCCCTATGTGTGGATTCTGCATTTCTCAGAAGTGTTACCTTTGCACGACTGAATTCACAAGGTTAACAAGTACACATTGAGCACACCAACATCACCGGGAAGGTCATGTGTTCCAGGCTACAAACACATGCACTGCAGCAAGAGGTTAGGCATTTTTACACCCAGCAACAGGAAAACAAATCCAGATGAAGATATTTCCTCTTTAATCCTTACCTTCCTGTCCTCCTTTCCCCATGGCCTAACTAGAAAGCTTAACATTTATCCAAAATTAAAATGTACAGTGATTCCTATGCTGTAGAAAGATACAGTAACTCACTTATTGGTTGTGAGGTCGAGAGCTTCAACTGAAGCTGAAAGACCGTCTTCAGTGACGCCTCCTGCAACCACGATTTTGCCTTTGTGGACCGCCACCCCGAACATTGAGCGGGGGGTTTTCATTGGAGGCATATCTTTCCAGTCTCCTTTTTTGGGGTTGTAGATAAACACTCTGTTTGTACACTTTCTGTAAACATAAAAGACAGCAAAATGGTCCTTTTAGAAACATTTTTTAAAAAGCCTCACCTGAGTATATATTTTTTACTGATTTTTAGGGAGAAGAAGGGAAAGAGAGAAACATGGATTGGTTGCCTCCCAAACACGAGGATCAAATCCACAGCCTAGGCGTGTGCCCTGTTGGGGATCGAACCCACAGCATTTTAGTGCACAGAAGGACGACACTCAACAGCTGAGCCACCTGGCCGGCGCGAACCCTCCTTTTTTGAAAGAAGCAACTTTGCTAGTCATCTAGCTTTGCTCCTCGTGTGAAATACATAGTATAGCAGAGGATCAAAAACCCCAAAGTATTCTTTTCAAAAACTTAATTTATTTTTCCTTTTTATTGAACTTAATGGTGTGATACTGGTTAACCCTAAAGTATTCTTTTTAAAGATTTTAAAATTTTTATTTTTAAAGAGAGAGAAAGAGAGGGGGAGAAACATCGCTGTGCCAAATGGATCAGTTGTCTCTTACATGCTCCCAGTCTGGGACCTGGCCCACAACCCAGACTTGGGCTCTGACTGGGAATCGAACTGGCAACCTTTAGGTTCATGGGATAGTGCTCAACCCACTAACTCATACCAGTTAGGGCCTTTAAAGTGTTCTTAATCTGAACATACGTCACCAACCAAAGGATAATTTCAAGCATGAGGACCAAAACTATTTTATAACTTAATTATACTACTGGAAAGTAGGGTACCTTTATTTTGACAACTGCCTAGAAACCCATGCAAAATAGATTTTAATCCTGTTACTATTATGAATTTAATGGAAGACATGCATGGAGAAAAAAAAGATTGTCCCTTTATTGTGCCTCAGTAACAAAAATGTTTGTTTAATTATCTGAATATCCTAGGAATTAATCAATTAGCTTAAAAATAATTAGATGAGAAAATGCCGATTTTAAATTTAACTGTGATACGATAGCTCATTTCATTTTAGTCTACCATTAATATTACAGTGTATTTTAAGAACTCTGGGACTGCAGATGAGACAATGAGAACAGTTTTATATGCTGAATGCTACCACAAAAACCTGGGCTTATCTGAATTATTATTCTTAGTATTTCCTTATGTTTCCTTAAAGTTATCTATAAGTCACTGAATTCCAAATAATAAGTGATTAACTGGATCTATTTGGTAAAGCCAAAAAAGCAAACAAATAAAACTCCAGCTTTTTGTGAGGAAAGTTTTTTTCTTTAGTTATATAAAAGACCAGATACCTGAAGTAGAAGCATTTCCTCTAATATTTGACTATGAATATTACTCTAAAACTTCTTGATTAGAACATGATACAAACTCATGTTCTTCATATTCAGTGTTGATAACTAGTGCAATTCAGTGCTTTATTTTTTTTAAAGATTTTATTTATTTATTTAGAGAGAGGGGAAGAGGAGAGAGAGAGGATGAGAAACATCAATGTGTGGTTGCCTCTTGCACGCCCCCCACTGGGGACCTGTCCTGCAACCCCGATATGTACCCTGACTGGGAATCAAACCGGTGACCCTTTGGTTCGCAGGCCAGTGCTCAGTCCACTGAGCCACACCAGCCAGGGCTCAGTGCTTATTTTTAGATAATTACTCAATTCAAAGTTCTTGACTTCAGCATTTGTCAAGCAATGTCTTGGTTAATCATATTCTCAAGATTAATATATTCTTACTGACAAGACCTGCATGCTTCTTACTGACATATCAATTTCCTACTTACTAATACTACTTGAAGGAAACAATTTAAATCATTTGGCAGGGTCATTATGTTTCCAAAATCAGAAGCTGCTTAATAGATTTTCCATTTCACTTACTCAGGAAAAAATGCCCAATGTAAGTTTTTTTTCTTTCTACAGAACTTTTGTATCACGGGTACTAGACTTGACATTTAATCTTGAACAGATATTTTGGTCCTCCAAAAATGATTTTACACTGAGTGAGCTTATAATATGGCCTCTTTTAAATATTCATTTGATGGTAATATTTAGGATTAAGGATTTCAAAATTTCAGAATATTATCTTTGAATGTAAAACTATTGTATAAAAACTGATTGCTTTTTCAATCACATTTTCTGCGCTGTGTTTGCCATTATAACCAAATACTAACCATTAATTACTAATTCCAGAAAATAGAGTTCTTTACTTCTAGCACATTTCTATGTTTTATTCTCCTTTCCTGTTTTGCCCTTATAATCTTTAATTCTGGCTCCCTTTCCAGGATGGGGCATCTCTATTAATTAACCTGGAAAACTGATGACAAGCCCAATTAGAATTTTCAGGGACAGGAAATTAGTTCTCACTGTTCAAACTGAAAATCTTCATTTTATCAGATAGGCTAACAGCTTAGCTGACTGACTTCTAGAGTACTCTTAACTCAGTTCCCCCGTCAAGTTTTATTTTTCTTAATTACTGATCCCTTGAGAAGTGCCCAGAAATCAAGTCAGGTTTGTATATGAAACTTCATCCTGTTTTTGTCAGAAGCAACTGGGCACTAGTGGGAATACCAAGGTTAAATATTTTGAAAACCACTTCTGCTCAGGAGTAAATAAGTGAAACATTGCCGAAGAAAAAACTGTCCTATTTTCAGTCACCATGCTTTTCTGTTTTAAATGCATCTATGTCAATTCTCTAAATGTAAAGTACAAATCCATGATATTTTTATGCACTATTGTTAGTAATTATATTTTAAATACTAAATTAAAAGGTATACTTATGACTAAATGAATTTTTTAAATCCCATTGGTTTTAATGTAAAATATAGTTATAAATTAGCTAAAAAATACTTGATTATGTTCCTAAATACTGTTTCTGTACTGTAAGAATGCATATGTTGGAGGTATTATGAACTCATTTATAATACACTGCAATAACTTTCAAAACTTTATTTACAAAATTTATTTCCAAAAAAGTTATGGGTGAGAAAGAACCAAGCTCTATTTCAGTATGTAGATTTAAATGAAAAGAGGAAGGAATGCTTGTAGTAAAAAAATCATCTGGATGTAAAGCACAAGGAGATTTCAGGGAACTTACTTGTCATCTGTCTTTCCTCCTAGACAATATATCATCCCCTTGTGTGAAACCACATTATGGCCGTAGACTTTGATAGGAAGTTTCTTTACTTCGTTCCATTTTGCAGCCCTATAATCAGAAGAGGATAGAATTCATATGTTCATATGTTTTCAATAAATTCCAGAGTCTAATACTAGGAATGTTATGGGCACTCATCCACCTGAGTGCTTAAGAAATGAGAATGCGATGCCGACTTACACAGGATCGTAGCATAACACTGAATCCAGCGAGGCCTCTGTCTGAAGGTCCTTGCCTGCAACTACGTAGATCTTGTCATCTGCCTCCCCCAGACCGAACAGACACCTCGCTGAAGGCAGGGGTGGGAGTCCCACCCACTCAGATGCCACGTTATCGAGCTGGAAGAAAGGATATATGAGGGAATGTGGAGCTTGTGCCAGAAAATATGCTGTACTATGTGTTGTTTAGAATCCATTGAGATAGTCAAGGGTCTTGTAAGTAAAATAAAACTATAACCCAAAAGTATTATATTTTACCCATAATGACCTGGAAAAATGAGAAAATCTGCTTGGTATGCTGAAATAGCAGAAAGTACTAAAACGTGTAGGACTTCAAGAGAGGAAGGAGAATAAAATGGTCAGAAGAGGTTAGTTAGAACTGTGAAGTTTTTGTCAAATTAATTCCTCCCATGTTTCCTTGTACTGGTTTGAACAAGGAATCGTAATGCTTTTAGGACACGGGGGAAAGAGAGGTTTTCGCTGCAGGGAGGGTCACAGCATGTGAATGATCCCCTCACGCTATATTTAACATGCTCCCCGTGCTGGCATCCGGGACAGCTGGGCCTGTCGCTCAGTCCACAGACAACTGACACGTTAGGCAGTATCTTCTTGCCTTCAAAAATTCTTAGATTTGCTTTATTACCTTATGGTACAGGCAGGTGTTATAGCCTATTACCTCCTAGCCTTTTGTTGAGAGATTTTGCTGTCCCACTTACTTATGCACTCATGGGTTGATTCTTGTCTGTGCCCTAACTGGGGATCAAACCTGCAACCTTAGATTTATCAGGACGACGCTCTAACCAACTAAGCTGCCTGGTCAGGGCCCACCCTCCTCTTTTTAAAAAAATGTATATTAGGAAGTAACTTTGCTTATTTGTGCTACTGCCACTTCTGCAAGCCTAAGACAGCCCTCTGAGGGCCCATGCACTGAGGGGTAAGTGATCTCTGGTATGTCTGACATCAGTTTCAGCTCACTACTACTGTCAGAACTTACTACTGGTAATTTTAATACTTTCCACTTTGCATTTAGGATTCCAAGGCACAAGAAAACTACTGGCTTCAGAGAGTGTAGTCACAGATTGTGCTCTCTAGTGCTACTTCTATATAGAAGACAAAGGAGTAAACCCAGAATAATGGGATACCAAGGACAGATGCAGGTGTTACAGGCTGTGGTATAGGAGGGGTCGCTGTGGAAGCCTATCTGTATCTGTTCCAGTGACCTTGGTTAAAGCAAAGCACTATTTAAGACTAGATGAGATGAGTGGCTTAATTATTAGCTTTGCATTTACTAATTTCAATATCTGGATTGTGATCACTAATGTTTTCATTTTTGAAAAAAATCCTTTGATCAAGAAAGTGGTGTGTAGTATAGCAGAACTAAAAATGAACATTTATGAGTTTTGACTCTGTGACGGGGTTCGTACTAGATGCCTCACACAGGTGGTCTCACTTGGTCTCCAGGATAGGCATTTCATTATCTCTATTTTACAGGTGAGGAAATTGAGGCACAGAAACATTAAATAGTTTACCCAAGTTCACAGAGCTTTTAAGAGATATTCAAGCTACATAAATGTAGTATGCAAGCTACATAAATCCATAGTTTTTTGTTTCAAAATGGAAACAAGCCATTGTAGCCCCATGCTGGCAGGTCTCTGCCTCGCTCTGCAGTGCGGTCTGCATCCTGTCCGACCCCCGATGGGGCACTTCCTACAGCAGGTGAAACAGCGGACTGCCTGCCAGACTCCTTGACAGACAAGCTGTCAAGCTGTGTAACCACTGTGGCCCCAGTTTCCTCATCCTTAAAATTAGGGTTTGGACCTGGATTGTTTTAAGATGTAGTGCTGTTCAAAGATTTGATGAATCTATTAAGCCTGTGAAGAAACCCCTCTCTTACCTATGTTACTAAGTTCTCCTAATGTACAGTATATGACCAAAGGTCATAGTACTCCCAAATGAATACATTTTAATAAATGTCACCAAGAAGAAAAATGCAAGACCTAATTCTTATACCTATATTTCTTTTTTAAATTTTATTTTAATTGTATTTTTCATTACCATTTATCCTCCCTTTTCCACCTCCACCCATCCCATCCCCTCCACAATCACCACATTGTTGTCCATGTCTGTGAGTTTTTTCTCTTTTTTCTTTTTTGCTTCATCCCTCCCCTGCTCCAAACCCCTCATACCTATAATTTCTTATGACTCAGAACCCTCTTTTATGATCAGGTGTTTTTATCCTGGTATTTTGTTGTACTATTTGTGCCTTTTAAAAGGAGCAAGGCATGGGCAATGACAGGGAGTTGACCCTTTCAACTTTGTATAGCTGTTTTTGTGGCTATAAAGACATGAAGCAGGCTTCTCGAGCCAGAGTGAGGGGCTGTGCCAATGAAAGTAAGGCAGTAACAGGGTAGAACAGGATAATGACAAGGCTGTAAGTACTCTTGGATCTATGATTTCTAGGTATCTGTCTGTGTTTTGATATCATTTTTACTTCCTCGATATAATGATTGCCTTTTAAATTGAATATGCCCTTTTTGAAATTTATCTGAATTTAAAATTAGGGCTCAGGAAATTTTCTGTCCCATGTTCACATACTTATGATTACAGCTTCTATTTTATTTTTATATTTCATAGTTAACATTCTTCAGTGGAACTTTGAAAATTAAGAAGCATGATTAACATGTATTATTATATTTTTCAAGATTAGAGAAAGCTGGCTAAATGTAGTAGTTTGTGGATGTATAGCATTCACCACTTTGAGAATACACACACAGTTACTGCAATATGACATTCTACACTTATCTCTAGTGTTTCCAACTCAAGTGCTCAGAAGTCCCAGGCTGTGACTAGGTATGACCTAAACAAGCCCACTGAGCTAGTGGTAAGCTACAAAGCACTGGTATTGGCAAGCCACTGATTCCTTCATAAACTGATAAAGTACAATGAGTTGATAATATCAAAAAAACTCCCTTCAAACAAAGTACAAAGATTCGATTAGTTTAGAATTTGTTTTCTTGGAAACGTCTGTGGTTTCACAAAACAGATTAAGTTGTAAGTACACAAAACAGATTAAGTTGTCAGTACAACTCTGATCCAAATAGATGTGATAATTTGTCATATATAAAAGTTACCGTATTGTAAATAAAAATTTCTAAACATTGTTAATTCAAATTATTGACATTTATGCAGGCAATTTTTCCTAGAAGGTAATTCAAAGTGTGTGAAATATATATAGAAGTTCATGTTCAACAAAATTATATTATAGGAAGTAACCATAAACAAGAGATAAAATGCTACCTCCAAGAATTTCAAAACAGTTCAAGGCAACTTAGAAAAAGGTAGAAAATCTGTTTGATTATAGCTTTTTGGGGGACTGGAATAGGACATCGAGTAGAATAAAATGCAAGCACCCTGCACTTCATTTGCAAATTATTTAGAATAAAATAATTTGCAAATCAGCTAACAGGACGGTGAGTGACAACCTTTCTTTTATGGCTCTACTTATGTTGAAATAGCCTTTCTTACCTGGAAGAAGTAGGACTGTAGAGGTTGATCCTTGTTTTCCTCATCCACATACAGTCCCCCTACCACGTATACCTGATTTTGTTGGGTAACGATGCTGGAATGATTTCTGGGAATCTGTTCAGCTAATGCAGTAAGGTAGCATTCATTTTCTGTGGGATCATAAGCCACTGCAGCTGTGTCATTGACCAGGAGGATGAGGTCTTTGACAAACATCCCATGCCTGGGAATGTCGTTCAGGTAACCAGGGAGTAAATCTTCATCACCAACGTCTCCATTCACCTCACCAGCCCCGGGCTTCTCTGCATTTTTGCTGGGTTCTGGGAGCTTGCCTGCGAAAGCATCTTTGAGAATTTTGATTTTTTTTTGGAGTTCTGGGTTGCTTTTAATTATATCATCTTTCTCAACATGATCTTTAAAATATTTTTCTGTCATAAGGCGAAAACGGATACAATCAAACACTTCATTAAGGCTTTTAACCCTGTTTTCTTTGTCTGTTCGCACCCATTTCATCACTGCCTCAAATACTGCTTCTTCTTTTTCTATGTTTAGACTGTCATTTGAAATGACGGAGATCAGCTCCTGTGGAGATAGTTGCATGAAGTCCTCTTCCTTACAAATCTGTGCAAAGCGATCAGACACAAATTCACGGGCAGAGATGGCAAGTCTTGGGCAGTCAAGGAGAAGCCCTAACCTTAGGATGGCTAGACAGTTACCAGGAGCCAGTCTCTTCTGAAGGTAAGACACACAGACAGTGAACACGGAGGGGATCTGAAAGCGGCTGGCCAAGGCAAAAATGTCCTGCACGTTCCCGTCGTTGAGATCGATACTGGCAGAGTAGAGGTACCTGATGATTAAATCCAGCACGGCAGCGTCCACATTATCTAGTACTACCTCTTTTTTTTTCGCCTCATCAATTTCAGATAAAAAATACTCACGGAAGTAAGGACTACAAGCTGACAAAATCAATCTGTGGCAAGGAATACTCTTGTCACCAGCTTTTAGGGTGCAATCGATGAATTTTTTCTCATCCAGGAGATCTTTTAGACCATCCTGAAGAAGGGTGGACTGGTAAAGCCTCAGCTCCTCTGCGAGTTCCCGCTGGGAATCCATTCTGTGAGTAACCTGGGTGAGGAAGGGGACACTGAGGGCCTTAGCTCCTCGCAGCACACAGGTCTAGCTGTACAAAGGCAGATCAGTGTGCTTTGCCCAGCTTGTAGCCTGTGCAATTTAATCCCACCAGCTAAATATAGATACCAGCTCTAACAACGGGAATTTAGGAGCGCCGGTTTGGAAAGAAGAGTTGTTCCTGCAGCTGTTAGAGATTGAAAGGGACAACTGAAACTTTTTATCACTAAGGAAACAGCTAGGAACCAAGAAATTTAAATGAAGTGGGAAGCTTTCAAATACATAAAGCATTAGAAGATATGCTAATAAAGGGTACCAAAAGAAAATATTTATTGAAGTAACAGAAAACTGAATCATAAAACTGAGTCAGTCTGCTAAAAACAGCCTGGTGGCCAGCTCCTTGGCTATTTGGACTAATGATGCAAAGGTCAGGAATATGAGGTGAGTTGATTTGAATACTCGTAAGCAATATCCCCTTTCCAATAACTGTTACTCACAATATTTTATTTCCAGCTTAAAACAATGAGGTATATAATTTTATTTTGGAAGTAGAAAACTTAAAGACTTCTATTTATATGTTATAATTGTAGTTGTTTTTGGAAAACCTTAAAAATAATACCCTCATCTTAATTGAAATTATAAATAAAGAGAAACTGTTAATTTTCTAAGATACTCTAAATTATCTTTAGTAAGTGAAAAAATTTTAATTATTATTGAATTAAATTTTAAAATGATCTTATTCACACCCTGCCTCACTCTACAAAGTATTTGGCGTGGCAGACAATAACAATACCACAAATAAAAGGAATCAAGATCAAAGGAAGAAAGAAAGAAGGAGTTTCAAGTCAATACTATGGAAATAAAAACCCACACACGGACAATAGGGTCACTAAAGATATCCTGTGATTTAAAGTGTCTAAGACGATCTTTCATTGAAGAAAAAGTCCAGAGGAACAGATGGAACCCGCGAGAACCATGTTATCACCGGAGCAGAGGAAGAAGTGCCGCATCACCTGTACAATTTGGAAAATAGGTCTTACACGTGAAAAAGGAAAAAAAGAATGTATAACTGGAACCATAATTTAAGTTGCTGATTATAATAAAACACCATATTAATTATGAAATGCAGAAGGTATGATTTGGAAGAAAATTGATCTTCTGTTTACAAACAGATAGCATCATATACTTGTTTATGAAATATTTTATTACAAAATTATAGTCACATTTTCTGAACTCAGTGGGGCTGTACAAATACAGTAATTTTTTATCTTTAAATAATTTTTTATTTTTCAATTACAGTTGACATAGACTCTTATATTACTTTCAGGCATACAACTCAGTGATTAGACATTTCTATAACCTACAGGTGATCCCTCTGATAAATCCAGTCCCCACCTGAATACTTGTTCCGATATTACTGTGTTCCCTGTGCTGTATTTACAGCCCCATGACTACTCCAGAACTACCAATTTGCACTTCTTAATCCCTTCATCTTTTTCACCCATCCTCTCAATCCCCCATCAAAATGTTCTCTGTATCTATGAGTCTGTTTCTCTCCTGCTTGTTCATTTATTTTGTTTTTTAGATTTCATGTGTAAGTGAAAGCAGCTAGCATTTCACTTTCTCTGACTAGTTTCACTAGCACAATACCCTCTAGATCCATCTATGTTGTTGCAGATGGCAAGATTTCTTTCTTTTTCTTTTTTTATGGATGAGCCATATTCC
The DNA here is from genome assembly GCA_004024845.1 of Tonatia bakeri. NCBI lineage: Eukaryota > Metazoa > Chordata > Mammalia > Chiroptera > Phyllostomidae > Tonatia > Tonatia bakeri. Next base: position 48,766 of record PVIA01010594.1, read on the forward strand.
ATTACATATATGTACTACTTCTTGGTAATCTTAAACATGTTCAAAAGAACATAAGCTCCATGAAGACAGGGATTTTTGGGGCGAGGTTGTTTTGTTTAGTGGGATTGTTCCAGGGCCTCGTGTGTGCTCCATAAATACAGGGTCCGGCAGAAGTAAGGCTTGCTTGAGTGGTAGGGTAATAATATGAATATAATAATTTATAGTTTTAATTTGAACATTTTGCCCAAAATGTCATATGGTGTGCTTGGGTGTGATATTGTTATGTTACAGAATTACATGCTTATGATTTTGTAATAAAAGATTTTGTAATAAAAAAGAGATGTTATTTGTGCCAGATCCTGTATTTGTTGAATGAATGAATGCCCCCACCCAGATCAGGGAATTGTGTATTTTTAAACTTCAAGATCTCCGTCCAGAGTAAAGGTTTCTCTCTCTTTTTTTACATCTCGGTGAAGTCAGTGGTACTGTCAGCTGCTAAAACAACAGCTGAACCAAGAGCTCATTGACTCTTTTTCCATTTATAGACGCCACTGAAGTTTTCACACACTAGGAAAAACTAACAGCTGCTCTCTTGTTTAAACAATAAATGACTCATTTCTCTCTACACGTAACACCTAACATTTGAGAAGATTAATGAGTCAGATGCAAACAGCATGATAGACATTTGACATTATTTCTTACTAGTTGGCAATTTTATAGTCTCTTTTGCTTGAAAAACTATTTAAACAAATTCCTGCTAGGATTTTGTGACCTGTATAAATTTTTCCAACAACTATTTTTCCCCTAATATAGTTGTTCATTACAATCCCATCTCTTAAAAATGTAGAAATGCTTTCCTGTTTAAATAAACCACTTTACAGCTTTTTTTTCATTGGTTTTTATTAGACTCGAGTTAGCACTTGATTGTACTATGTTTGTTTAACCTTATTTTAAATATTTACACATGCACTCCTTTCCCTCTAGAGAAAGAGGGCTCCTTTGGCTAACTTCAATGATTTGACAAAAGTTCCTTATGTTTCTGTACACCGAAGCAGTGGCAAAAAGCACTGATGCCAGAGAAGTCGCCAAATCTTACCTAACCAAGAAATCAGAAAATAATATCCTAGTTTTGAAAACGTCACATAAGTTTCAATTAATTCAAACAATGAAGACAATAAATGAACTATTTATTTACAAATTACTTACTTATAAAATAAAACGTACTCTTTCCAAAACTATATTAAAATTATTTACAAAATAGTGCCCAAAACTTTACATAGGAGTTGATATATTTTATAGTTACTTATAACTTACTTTTTACAGAAGTGATCACCTAAAAATGAGAAGTTTAAGGGTTGTAATTTATATTAGAGTTGGCTTACATTTGGAGCTATATGGTAATATAGTTAAAGCAGAGTTTTATAATTAAAAAAGCTGTATTTTGATTACTCCATAAGAATAGTCATATTCTTTTAAATAATACTTTCAAAACATTAAATGGTGCTGCATACATAAATTCTTTTTTTTTTTTTTTAACAGCAACAACAATAGAATTTATTTTCTGACAGGTCTGGCCTTGGCTTGCAGAAGGTTGTATCCTTGCTGTGTCTTTACATGATCTTTTCTCTGCACACACGTAGGTGCCCTAATCTCTTTTTTTTATTCTTTATTTTATTGATTATGCTATTACAGTTGGCCCATTTTCCCCCTTCACTCCCCTCCACCCTGCCCATCCCCTCCCACCCACATTCCCCCCTTTAGTTCATGTCCATGTGTCCTAAGTTCTTTAGTGTCTACATGTCCCATACTATTCTTACCCTCCCCCTGTCTATTTTCTACCTACTGTCT